>QLTV01003646.1:2062390-2075740 GCA_003457575.1 Thermophis baileyi
CAGGGGCCTGCGGAGCTGGCAGCAGAGTCGGACAGCGAGGAGGCTGGGGAGGAACATGGGCCAGTCCTGGAGTCTGGAGAAGGCTCTGTGTCGGAGGCAGAGATGGGGCCCAGGCCATCTGGGAGTTCTGTGCTGACTCTGGAGCCTCCAGAGGCTGACATCAGCGAGGCAGAGGAACAGGGGGAGCCTGTTCCCAGTGCGCGCATGCGCAGAGCTGCCAGAAGGCAAGAACAGTTAAGACAAAAAGGGCGACTCGGGAGTAAGGCTTGGAGATGATTGGCCCCTCCCATAAGACATAAAGGAGGATCAAAGGGACATGAGCCTTTGCAGGAAGCAACTTTGTTCGTTCTGGTTGGTTTAAACTCTGAAGCTCCGTCTTGACTTTGTGCTCAGTTTGGTCTTGCAAAGATAATTGGCAATTAAGTCTTTGGCAGCGTGTCAAGGAAGATAAAGGTGGGTGCTTATCAGCCTTATCCAGAAAGACTGTGGCAGACTTCTGTCAGACTATTTACAAACTGCTTGGGACTCATTAAGGGCTGTGAATGAACATAATTCACAGCCGTTGAAATAAAAAGAGTGTTTTTGGGACTAAGCCAGGGGTGAAATGCTCCCGGTTTGCTCGTGCCTGTCGGTCGCCGTAGAGCCGGTCGCCAAGGTAGCGCGAGGCTCCGCCCACCCGCACGCCGGCGTTTGGGTTCTTTTATTCTCTGCACATGCACAGAAGGCTTTGCACATGCGCAGAGGGTAAAAGAACCCAAATGGCGGCGTCCGGGCGGGTGGGCGGAACCTCGCGCTACCTTGGCGACAGGCTCTACGGCGACCGACAGGCATGAGCGAACCGGGAGCATTTCACCCCTGGACTAAGCGTGTGATTATTACTGTCTCAGGAAGCCTTGGTCAGAACACCTTACCCAATGACCTTGGATTGTGATACACTGATTTTCAAATCTATGCTCTTGTCAAAATCAAACCCATCAGGTTAGCATTAAATCACATTGCACTCAGTATGTTTATGGTGTCTCAGTACATCAAGCCTTCATTTATAGCAAGTCAACATGCAGACTGACATTTTCCCAATATTTTGCCAATTGCTGATGTGTGGATCGAAGTTGCTTAGGAGAGATGGAAAGAGGCTGAATCCAGGCAGGACAGTTATCAAAACAGTGGATATTTTGGGAAATGAGCTCAAGAAATCTGTTTTTTTATTAGGAGAAAAAGTTCTATAAGGGTAGGAGAAAGAGACATAATATTTAAACCCAGGAATTATTATATAGAGAACATTAGATTGCTGGATTCTGTAGTAATCATCTGTTCATGGTAAGACTTTTTGTATCTACAATAAAAGCAACTTATCTATCTGAGTCTTATGCTTGATTCTTCCATGGCTAATTCCTGAGTGGTGATTTTGTTTCTAGAAAAATGTTTATTGCTGTGTCCTGGATGAAACTCTGATAGCCAAGCCAGCAAAATCTTGATCTAACTGTAGCATATACTGCTTTTCTCCAACTTGATGCTCTTCCTATACATTGGGCCTTTATTCACTGTATTCCTCAGTTAGCAAAATCTTTGAAGTTCTATACATCTGAAAATACAAAGTTGAGAGAAGCTTCTATATGCTAATATTTTGTATTATTTGAATTTGGATGGATTTAGGATGCAGGGCTTTTATCTATAGAAAATATCCAGTGTATTGATTGAGTGCTTTGATAATGCACATGGCAGCTATATTCTGATCACAAGTTCGGCGTTGGCTGAGCAATAAACTGCTGGCATCTATCAGTCAGTATTGTCTTTCAAAAAATTTTTTTATTGATGTAGAAGCCATGTAAATAGAAACCAATTCCCGCTGTAGCCCTTCTTGACAGCCAGAATAAAAAGCACACCCAAGAACATCTCATAAGATTCTCTTGTTCTTCTCTATCACCTGAATTTTTTTTTATTGATTGAATTATCTGGTCAGCATTTAAGGATTAATAAACTCTTATTTATTGACTCAGGCAGAAGAAAGGTGGCCGATTTGCTGAAACATCTTTTCCCCTACCGACATAGAGAAGTTCAAATCTGTTCTTCGGTTCAGTATGATAATGTGTAGCTTTCTTAGGAATGTGAAAATCTTTTTGTGCAGACAGTAATTTTAAATTTGTTCTCTTTAATTAAAAATAGCTCTGATAAATTGCACTGAAAGTAAAAAAAAATTAACTAAACTCTTACAGTATGTAAGATCACTGAAGATAATTTTACTAGGGAGCTTTAGAACAATGGATAATGCTACTTCATATTAAGTAGATAACTTTTTTTGATAATTCCATCATTGAAAATGATGGGGTTTTTTTAACCATCTTAACAAGATCCACAGGTCTCTTCGTCCACATTTTATTTTATAGAGAAACAAACTCTTTAACTTTTTGCAGACCCAATAATGACATTGCATCACCATGAATTTCTACTTAAGCACTAATCAATTTGTAGTTACCGTAGTAACTTTAATGCCTACATTACAAATATTACATTTAGCCAAACTATTAAAGTGCCATTGGCAATTAAACATTTATGGAGTATTGAAGATGTTGCATTGTAGTTCTACTTTATGTGGCCAGTGGTAGATCTTGAAATATTTCACTTTGTCATTTTGAGGAGTTGCCATTAACAAATAGCAATCATTTTAGAATATTGAATATTGGGTTTAAACAAATACGTTACATAGTTGAAATATGTATTTGAGTATATTATTACCACTTTACCAACTTTGTAATGTAGCAGTTGCTAGCTTTGAATCCCCATCCTGCATCTCTGCTTTCTATTTTCTGTATCAGCAATCTCACATCTTAGAGAATTCTCCAAAGAGGTTATGGCAGGAATGATCCAAGTATGGCTTGGGATGGGCTGAATGGATGTCAGATTGATTCTAACCCCTTTGATTCGTTTTTTTCCACATCCCCCAAATACTGAGTAAATTGCAATCATAGAAAGCAGTGCTTCTCAACCTTGGCAAGATGTGTGGACTTCAAGTCCCAGAATTCCCAGCCAGCAAAGCCCTAGGAATTGAATTCCGGTCATCTTAAAGTTGCCAAGGTTGAGAAACACTAATCTAAAGAATAGGTCAAAGGTTAGTTCTGCCCATTAGCTTACAAGAGAGAAGGATCATTTTCAGAGCTTCCAAAGTTCTATTCAGAAGGCAGCTAGTGCTCTAAACGGCTTCATCAGATTATCCTATGTACAGGTAGTTCTCACTTAACGATAATTGGGACCTGAATTTTTGTCGCTTAGCAACATGGTCATAAAGGGTGATGTCACATGACTGCGTTGCTGAACAATTACAAACTTTCCTTTTCTGTTTTGTAATAGTTTTATTAAAAGTTGCAAAGATAAAATAATATAAACTGCAAAGGATGAAAATATAAAATTAAAAAATTGCAAAAAGAAAAGAAAAGAAAAGAAAGAAAAAGAAGTAACCTCCCCCTTCGTCCCCAGTGATGAACAGGTGTGAAGGTCAGCTATGAGCTTGATGGAATCCCACAACTCCTGCTGTACACAAACCAATATCAAAAATCTCAGCCTTGCTGTCTACTCAGGAAAAATAGCTGTCCAGAGTATGTATGGGTGATCTCAAGATGCATCCTTTCTCCAGAGAGATTTTGGTGGTCCAAAACGTAGCATCCAGGTGCTGTTTTCAGCCATAATGTCTCCCCACTCCCGATAAGAAGTCATTTCCTATTTGCTTCCTGAAAGTCAGTCACTTAGCAACGGCAATCCTGACAATCCCAATTGCTATTAAGCAAGGCGTAGAGTTTATTAAGCAAGGATCTCCTCACAGCTTCCTGCCTGCTTCCAACATGCAAAGTCAATGGGGAAGCCAGCAGGAAGTTGCAGGCAGCTCACAAACAGGCCAGCGAGTAGGTAAGTGGCTGTTGCGGTGCGAGCATAGCCGGGCAGCAGTGGCTGCTGCTGGGTGCAGGACGGTGTGCAGGTGGCTGCTGAAGCACAGGTGTGTGCGCATGTGCTCACAGAGTGTGAGCAGGGGGTTGCTGCAGGCATGCACACATTACTGTGTACGAGATCCCTGGTTGACTTTGCTTGTGGGAAGTTTCAAGGAAGGTCACAAATGGTGAACATTTGATTGCAGGGCACTTCAAATGTAATTAGTGCAAAGTAGTTGACAGCCATCCAATGACCATGACAATATTGGTATGACTGGAATTTCAAGGACTGATTGTAAGTACCACTTGTTCAGTGCCATTGTAACTTTGAATGGCCACTGAATGAGTGTTAACCGGGAACTTCACGTAGTTGGGTGGATGACTTGATCAGAAATTCGAATGCATTGTTATATTTGTTAATTTCTTCTGAGATCTGAACTTAACAGTGCTACGAATACCTTACTTCTCTTAGACTTATTAATTTGATAGAATTGCAGAATCTCCTTATTTGTCTCTGCTTCCAAAGTACTCGGAAGCCAATTTATGTAGACTAATTTAAATAGTTTTTTTTCCCTGAAATGTTGTCAGAGATGACAAGGAAAGAACAAAACAACAACAACAACAACAACAACAACGAAAGCTATCTGTGAATCACAAGAATTTGCATAAGCAACAACAACAACAAAGAATTAAGAGTACTCTATTTTTTTTCCTTGTTTTCTGAAGGCTCACATCCCTTGCTTGGCTTCTCTTGTAGAATTGTATTTAAGATGGAGAATTAGTGATAATTAAAACTGAATTGGAGAATTTTCTATTGGGGACTGGCATCAAATCTGAAGGAGGCGCCTCATCCTAACCTTGGAAAAAGTACTTTGCGTCAATTCCAATTTTGCTTTTTGACTTTTTGGAAAGAGTCAACTGAAGAATGGAAATTCACAAAATAGTCCAGCAGTACTTCACTACAAGTCCCATCATCCCCAGTAAGCATGCCAGATAGAGCAATCTGATAATCCAACACCCTCTGGAGGACATCTGATTATGGCAGATTGGAAATATTGTGAGGGGAAATGAGTCTGGCACCCATTTGGAAATATTTCTTGTTTTATTTTGGTAACGCCCTGTTATAATAGTGTTCCTTTTTAGATTGAATGGCGATGGATAAATATAAAACCAGAATGTTAGGACATGGGCCACAAAGAGGACAAAGAAGGTTGAGCATTAAAAAGATTAAGGTTTTAGATTCTTTCATAAATGCACCTACAGGACATTACTGTAAAAGATCCTTTTATGGGGTGTTGGAAGACCCCTTTTCACCTAGTGAAAAGTTAGGGGTGGGTGGTGAATTATATTTCTTTCTGCTCCTGGCTTCTTGTAAAATTGTAAACCATTTGTGGATATCTTTGTCATAGTAGCTTTTAAAATATGCAAGGTAACCGTGAAAATCACCTTTAAAAGTCCAGAAGAGGATGATTTATGTTATATTGACCTTTAAGAAACAGGCACTGTGATTGGCTTTGTTCTGTTGGGGTTTGCTAGGTATAGCCAGATACTGTTTGTGTGGGGTTCAAACCCTCAACTGGGAATTGAACTCGTGGACCCTTGCTCTTACATCTATACTGTATATATAGTACATTAGCTTTAGGCACTATCTCAGTCCTGGCACTCAGTGGTGTTGCAGTAAGGAATATATAGAACTTGTGGAAATGATATATACAGCCCTCTTTCCCTTAAGCTCCCAGAGCAGACAGATGGATCACTGAATTTTATGTGTCCTTTCAAAAATTTAATTTCTCAATAGTAAATCAAAGGTTATTATTTTTGCTAATAAAAATAATGTTTTAATTCTTCTCCCTTGTTCTCGTATGCTGCTGGCTGCCATGGATAATAGCATCATTAAGATTTTAAGAGCTTTGTCACCTTCCCGAATCACCTTCCCGAAAATAATTGGGGGCAGGAAATCTTTCAGCCCCCCCTTCAAGATAAAAGAAATCAGTGTTTTGCAATAAAGAATCTGGTTTTCAGTGAAATATTTGCACTTGACAGGTTGACAGCAATGAAGAAATATATCAAAATAACTTTGATCAAATTATGACAAGACATTGAACGGTGGAGGAACCTAAGTTATCCTGGCTAGGATCTATTACAATCAGGTAGTCCTCGACTTATGATTAAAGTTGAACTCAAAATTTCCGTTGCTAAGCGAGACAGTTGTTAAGTGAATTTTGCCCCATTTTACAACCTTACTTGCCACACTTGTTAAGTGAATCCCTGCAGTTGTTAAGTTAGAAGACAGTTGTAAAGTGAATCTAGCTTCCCCATTGACTTTGCTTGTCAAAAGGTAGCAAAAGGTGATCACATGACCTCGGGATACTGCAAAGGTCATAAATATGAGGCAGTTGCCAAGCATCTGAATTTTGATCACGTGACCATGGGGATTCTACAATGGTCCTAAGTGTGAAAAACGGTCATAAGTCACTTTTTCAGTGCCTTTGTAACTTTGAACAGTCATTAAATGGAAGGTTGTGAGAATTACCTGTATCAAAATAAATATATTGTCAAAGTTTTATTATTTATTCCAAATGGTACCAATCAGAATTTCAGAGAGACCACTACAACAGTGGTGTGGATCTGTCCTGTGGGTACTTAGATCCGGCCCATGGGGTACTTAGATCTGGCCCATGGGGCCGCCCTGGAAACAGCGAACGACCGGCCAGTGGTGCTTCTGCCAGCGAAAACGGAGCAGCCCTCCCGAGCTCTGTTTTCGCTGGCAGAAGGTTGCAGGAGGCCATGGCAGCCGAAAACGGAGCTCAGGAACCCGTTTTCGCTGGCAGAGCGCTCGGGCCACCACAGGCGCCCCCGAAACGAGTGGCATCGAGCTGGCCATGCCCACCCTGGCCCTCCGAGGTCAAATACAACCCTGATGCGGCCCTCAATTAAATCGAGTTTGACACCCCTGCTCTACAAGAATGACAAGAAATGGTCAGTAAACTCATATGGATTTGCTCTTTGACCTAGGGTCAAAGAAAAAATTCTACAAGATTCCGAAGAGAGAGGTGGTCTCTGCCTTCCAAATTTTAAACTGTATCATTAAAAAAAAGTTGCCTGTCATGGATAACAGAATAGATAAAGTCCCCTAATAAAAAATGACAATTATGGAAGGCAACGACTGAGCCCATGAACTTCACAGATAATTAGAGTACAGAGATATAGAGGAGGATAAAAATTTAGAAGGACATACTGACAAAAGTTTTGATAAAAGTACAGAATTCTACAAAGGGAATAATAAACCCAACAATTTCACCTCTAGCTTCTCTTTCATGTTGTAGATAATTACAGCAAGAAAAATGTAATTACATATGCAGATATGGGCCACTCAGATTTTACAAATAGACTAAAAACATAGAAAAAAAACTATTTAATGAAGTCCGGAATACATCATGGCTGATGTATAAGCTGGAAGGATAAAATCAGATATCAAGAAGGAAGGGAGGGATATTTTTAAAAAGGAATTGAAAAGCTTTTACAAAATCAATGCCCCCTATCGGGATGCATATATAAACTTTTACTCAAATATAACGTAGAGACATCAAACAAAATAGCTGTGTGATAAAATGGATGCAAAACGTTAAAAAAATAATTGCAACACGATGATGGGAAGAATTACAAGTAGATCTCGACTTCTGACCAATCACTTGGCGACCAGTTGACGTTGTGATCTACCTGAAAAATGGTACTTATGACCCAGTTTCAAAGTTCTGACAGTTGGAGGTAGAGGTGATCATGTGATCGCACTTCAGGCCAGGGGTGGGTTCCACTTACCTTCCCTACCGGTTCGCATTGCGACGGAAATGACCCTCTGCATGCACAGAGTGTTCTTTGCAGGGCCGCGGCAACCAGAGAACCGGTTCAGGGCGTGGACAGCCGGCCATCGCTGCCGGTTCGGCGAGCGGGTGAAAATTTCTGCTGCCGGTACAGGAGAACCAGTCTGAACCGGCAGCAACCCACCACTGCTTCAGGCACTCTGCCACACAGCCGCATTTATGATCACTTTCAGTAGCCCACAATCATGTACCTATGTTTTACGATGGATTTGCCAAAAAATGGCACTTCCCGTGATTTTCAGGAAAACCGCAAATAATGGGTTCACTTAACAACTGCAGCATTCGCTTAACAACCGCAAAACTGTAAAATCGGATCAGTGATGTAACTGACAACTGTCAGTTTTACAACTGTCACAACTTAACGACTGTAATGGACAGACTCCGTTTTTATCATAATTCAAATATTACCTGCACAAACTAAATCTGTAACTTTATACCAAGTTATAACCTAAAGGAAAATCAGCACAAAGCATTTTACAGATAGTATACAACTCCCTCAGTAATATCTAAGCTAAAGAAATAGCAGTAGCACTTAGACTTGTATACTGCTTCATAGTACTTTACAGCCCTCTCTAAGCAGTTTACATATTGCCCCCAACAATCTGGGTCCTCATTTTACCGATCTCGGAAGGATGGAAGGCTGAGTCAACCTTGAGCCTATCAGTATCGAACTCCTGGAGTGAGTTAACCTGCAATATTGCATTCTAACCACTGCACTACCATGGCTCTTCATCATACAGTAATACATGTTGGAAACAAAAGGCACAATTTATCACATGTGGTAAATATGTAAAAAACCTCAACATTATTGGAAAGATATACAGTATAATGCAGAACATCTTGGAATTTAAATTTGAAATGAAACTACAATTTCTTCGTACTAGGTCTAACCTCAGAAAAAATCAAGATAAAATGTTATGAGATGGTATGCTTACAGCAGCAATAATAAACTTTGCTCAACAATGGAAGAAAGACACAACTCTGGCAATATTGATTGGGAAGTTAAACTCAAGAAAGCACACAACAGTGGCAAAATTAATAATATAGAAGTTTAACTACATTTACGTAGGAATTGTTCCCATAGATACAGCACATCAAATATAATCACTTACAGCTTGGTTTCTAAGAGGGCTTAAATGTTTACAAATATTGCAAATTAACAGATGTATAAAAAGGGGAAGGGCAGAAACTCCATGATTTCTTTTTGTTCTTGTTTTTATTCCCCCCCCCCTATTTTTGAATATTTCAATTCTTGTTAAATTTGCTCCATTTACACACACCCACACACCCCACACAGCAATGCAACAGAGATGTTAATATTAAATAATTAGCTTCAGTTCAAAGCCTTTTGTCATATAACAAATAGTTTGATGTGAGTCACAGCGGTTCTTTTCTTAATGTTATATTCAACGTTGGATGGAAAAGCTAAATAATGTTATCCTCATAATATTGCTATCTAAAATTGAAGTTAATATTGATAGAATAGTTTTTTCTTCTTCTTTATTTCCGCTACTCTAAGCTATCTAAATAATAGATTGTAGACAATCTTTATTTATTTAAAAGAGCCAAGGTGGCGCAGTGGTTAGAGTGCAGTACTGCAGGCTACTTCAGCTGACTGCTAGCTGCAGTTCAGCGGTTCAAATCTCACCGGCTCCAGGTTGACTCAGCCTTCCATCCTTCCGAGGTGGGTAAAATGAGGACCCAGATTGTTGGAGGCAATATGCTGACTCTGTGAACCGCTTAGAGAGGGCTGTAAAGCACTATAAAGTGGTATATAAGTAAGTGCTATTGCTATTGCTATTTATAACTTCACAATATTGTCATAAAAAGAGGAGAGGGAGGAAAGACAGTTGTCTGACTACCTGCAAAAATGTAGTCCTTTGGATGTTGGTCAGAGTGGTATGTCAGGCGCAAGCAATCAGAACCACTGATGAGTAGGCCAAATAGATACTTTATTGTTGATCACTTATATTACAAGAATCTCACCACACTGTCTGCCTTCTCTTGGGAAATGGCAGATAGACCTACATGAGTTTGACATCAGATGTTTCCTCCCCTGAGTCAACTCCAAAAGGGAATGACTCTTTACTTCCTGAAGAGGGCCCCCCCCTCCTTCAGCTGGTGACGACACCACATCTATGAACTGAGCTGATGCCTACATCACAACAGGAGATGCATCCTCCCCTTGGCTCTGGAAACAAGGTTGACATATGTCATGTAATGCCACATATCAGTGGTTCAAATGGGGAGATTCTTATTTCCCGAGCCAGTTAACAGTGGATGGATTCCCTTCATCCTCCTTTGCCTGTTCTTCACCACCATCTCATACCTGAGGAATAGCCATCCATTTGCTAGAAGAGCTGCGTCTTCTGATAAGGTCTTTGTCTGCAGTGGCTTGATAGGCAAAACAGCTGCAGCTCCGTTGCTTTCTCCACTTCACCTTAAGTTGCCTCCAGGGATTGTTTGAGAAACCGCTGTCTTTGATAGCTGCCAGTTGACAGGAGAAAATGTCATCTCCCTTTCTGCTCAGATCGCCTTCTTAGGCAGCCCTTGTGTACTAGCTGTTTTTTGAAAGCAAATAAAAAACGGGGAGAAGAGAGGGTTATAGTTTTGGGGGGGTGTAAAATGTGAGTATAACTTTCTTTTGTTTGGAAATATGTGTTCTGGATACTTATGCAGAAGGAGAGATGTGAAAAGATACAGATATGGGCTGAGTTCACACAGCGGAATGGGAGCTGTTTGGTTTTGGCTTATCATGCTGGGTGAAATAAATGAATTATTTAAAAGTGATTAACACATGAAAAAGAAACAAAAAGGGGGGGAAAGCTAAAAAGGAAGCAAAAAGATTAAAACACCTCTTTCTCACCAGCAATCAACACCCAGATAATCAGAGATTAACACTAGGATTAATAGCAGATCAACAATCAAGCAGTAAAGAATACCAATAGACAAGAATATTTGTGTCTCAAAGTTGAAGTGTGGAGTCCGTGGTGCTCTCTGGCTTGTTTGTTTTCTTGCAGATGTTTCATTACCCAACTAGATAACATTGTCAGTGCTAGAAGGGGTTGTTATTGTAAGGTTACATTAACCCTTCTAGCACTGATGGCGTTATCTATTTGAGTAAGAAAGAAAACAACCAAGCTCAGAGATCACCAAGAACTCCACAATAAATAACACCCCAATCAAGAAACTACAAACTCCGACAATCAAACAGTCAACAACAGCTTAATCAAGGAACCACCAAGAATATTCCCACCAACACTGACACAGGGCAAGCCACTTGTATATAAACAGAGAGAAAATCTCACTCCCTTCTAGCACTGATGATGTTACCTAGTTTGGGTAATGAAACTTCTGCAAGAAAACAGCTTAGCTCAGAGAGCACCCCACTGATTAAAATATGGTTTAACACAATGGCCAAGCCTGTCTATAGAAAAAGGTGTAGCTTCATAGCCAGAGATGAAACTGAGAATGTAATAGAAGCTACCGGTAGAAACGGAAAAAAAAAATGGAAACAATGTCAGCATTGCTTTAGTAAATAGAGTAGAGTAGTATCTAATGTTCTGAAGCTTGGTCCAAATTATTGGGAGGAGGAAACAGGAGAGTTAGCAATTTTGAGTTAACAAAATGTAGTGCTTTTCACCCATATTAAATTAGAAAATGGAGTATTCTATAGTTTACAGAAAAAACAAGCTGCACTAGCTAACCAATGTTTTGAGCAACATTTAACATCAGTTTTCTGTCAGAAGAATCACCCACTGAGTCAAATTGACAACAAATGCTTAAAAAAACAAAGATTTGTTCTTGCATTTTAGAACTCAGGCAGTTCTATGAACTGGTGAAATCTTTTAATCCTGCATAAATAAACATGAGAATGATAGACAGCTTTTATTCGCCCTAGCATTAATTGTTTTCCTTCTAAGGTACAATTAGGGAATCACATGATGCGACCTTCTGAATATAAAGCCAGCCCATTTTGAATAATAGTAGTTTTTTTTTTCTTTAATTAGCTCATTACCAGCAGGTTTCAGAAACAGTTATATGTCTTTAACATTGAAATGCAGACAGGCAAGAAAGCTGTATTTTCAGAACACAAAGCAATGTTTGGGTTACTTGAAAATATAATCAAAACTCATATTATGATGTTTAAATACTTACAGGAAATATGAAGGTAAAATATATCTTTTATTCTATCATCTGATTGTTGTTTGTCTTAAGCAGTCAACCATATTTATAAGCATAAAAGTGGTGGGAGATTTCATTCTGGAATATGATACAATTAGAATGTGTGTAATAAAGCTTAAATCAACAAAACATTTGTTAGACCGGGTATGTCCAACCCACGACCCATGGGCCACTTGCGGTTCGGGATAGCTAGTGATGCAGCCCCCACAAGATCGTAAACTTTAACATTATTATGTGATTTATATCTTTAAATACAGTATGTCACATTTTGTAAATATTTAATACACCCCCTCACATTTTGTAAATATTTAAGTATATCTTTTCATGTGACAACACTTGAGAAATGACACTTGGCTACAATGTAAAGTAGTGAGTATACAGCTTGTATAACAGTGTAAATGTGCTGTCCCCTCAAAATAATGCAACACACAGCCATTAATGTCTAAACTGCTGGCAACACAAGTGAGTACACCCCTAAGTGATAATGTCCAAATGGGGCCCAAGTAGGCGTTTTCCCTCCTTGGTGTCATGTGACTCATTAGTGGTACAAGGTCTCAGGTGTGAAGGGGGAGCAGGTGTGTTAAATTTGATGTTATCGCTCTCACTCTCTCATACTGGTCACTGGAAGTTCAACATGGCGCCTCATGGCAATGAACTCTCTGAGGATCTGAAAAAACAAATTGTTGCTCTACATAAAGATGGCCTAGCCTATAAGAAGATTGCCAAAATCCTGAAACTGAGCTGCAGCACAGTGGCCAAGACCATATGGGCAGGTTTAGTTTTGGATGCTACTTGGAACCCTGACACCATACAGCAGTTTAACAGGACAGGTTCCACTCAGAACAGGCCTCGCCATGGTCGACCAAAGAAGTTGAGTGCCCGTGCTCAGCGTCATATCCAGAGGTTGGCTTTGGGAAATAGACATATGAGTGCTAATATGAGCATTGCTGCAGAGGTTGAAGGGGTGGGGGGTCAGCCTGTCAGTGCTCAGACCATACACTGCACGCTGCATCAAATTGGTCTGCAGGGCTGTCGTCCCAGAAGGAAGCCTCTTCTAAAGATGATGCACAAGAAAGCCCGCAAACGGTTTTCTGCAGACAAGCAGACTAAGGACATGGATTTCTGGAACCATGTCCTGTGGTCCGATGACACCAAGATAAACCTATTTGGTTCAGATGGTGTCAAGTGCGTGTGGCGGCAACCAGGAGTAAAAAGACAAGTGTGTCTTGCCTACAGTCGAGCATGGTGGTGGGAATGTCATGGTCGGGGGCTGCATGAGTGCTGCCGGCACTGGGGAGCTACCGTTCATTGAGGGCACCATGCATGCCAACATGTACTGTGACATACTGAAGCAGAGCATGATCCCC
>QLTV01003646.1:2083114-2093632 GCA_003457575.1 Thermophis baileyi
AGTCACCTGTCCCCTTCCCCGTCCCTTCTTCCTTTAGGGGCCGTAATTGATTCTGCAAGGTGCCAAGTTTTTCTCTCCCCTGATCGTCAGGCCAGCATTAGAGAGTTGGTTCTCCGGGTCAGGGGTGAGGGTAGGGTTCCCGTTTCCCTTTTAGCAACCCTACTTGGCAAAATTATATCATGCATAGCTATTGTTCCCTGGGCTCGTCTCCATTCCCGGGAGCTTCAGTGGTTCCTTTTGCCTCTCCAGAAAGAGTGTCTCGGAACATCTTCCCGCAGGGTCCTGGTCCCAGCAGCGGTCCTGTGCTCTCTTGCCTGGTGGAGTTCATCAGCTCTCTCCCGGGGATCCATGTTCAGAGTGAGCCACAGAGTGGTGGTGACGACAGATGCCAGCCTGTCGGGTTGGGGAGCTCACGGACGGGGCATGATGACGCAGGGTCAATGGTCTCAGGCGGAGATCCTTCATTCCATCAACTGGCTGGAACTCCGGGCAGTCTTCCTCGTCTTGCGCCGGTTTCGCCATCAGGTTTCAGGCTGTCATGTCCTCATCCTGACAGACAACATAATGACCAAGGCGCACATCAACCAGCAAGGGGGCACACGATCCAGATCTCTCCTGACAGAGGTGATGCGGCTGGGCCTATGGGCAGAGAAACACCTGCTCTCGCTCTCAGCAGACCACATTGCAGGCGAGGCCAACATTCAGGCAGACTGGCTGTCCCGGACCAAGGTGGATCAAGCGGAATGGCATCTCCATCCGTCTCTCTTCCTTCAGATCTCTCAGCGATTCGGACTCCCACTGGTCGACCTCTTCGCGACCCCTCAAAATTCACATCTTTAAAGATACTTGTCTCGGTTCCAGTCCAGGGGAGCGGAAGGAGTGATCGCTCTCAGGAGCTACTGGCCTCCAGGGCTCCTCTTTCCCCCGCTTCCAGTCATTCCAGACCTGGTCCAGAAGCTTCTACAAGAACGGGTGGAGGTGATCCTCCTGGCTCCTCACTGGCCCCGTTGGATATGGTTTGCAGACCTCCAGGCTCTGTCGGTCGCCCCCCCATGGCGATTGCCTATCTCAGCAGACATGCTCAGCCAGGGTGCTCTACAGCATCCCAATCCAGCATGGCTTCAACTGACCGCTTGGAGATTGAGCGGCACGTCTTAACCAATCAGGCCTATGACCAGGATGTCATAGCCACCATCCAGGCATCACGTCGTCCGTCCACCGACCGTATATATGCGGCCACCTGGAGGAGTTTTTGTGCCTGGTGTCGAGCGGAAGGGCTCTCCCCACTTCGCATTCCCATTCCCAAGATTCTCCAATTTTTACAGCACGGATTCCTCAAGGGTCTCGCCCCGAACACGCTCCATCATCAGGTGGTGGCTCTGTCATCGATCCTGTCTTGCGACCAGGTGGACTCGCTTGCCCAGTTTCCTACAATTCGGCGATTCCTGAAGGGTGCTTCCAACCTACGTCCTCCTGTGATCCATAGATATCCAACCTGGGACCTTCCTCGCGTGCTGTCCTCCCTTACGGGTCATCCATCTGAGCCTCTCAGGGAGGTTTCCTTGAGACATCTTACCTTCAAAGTTGCCTTTCTAGTCGCCGTCACTTCAGCTAGACGGATCTCTGAAATATCCGCCCTATCGGTGAGGGGTGACTTGTGTATTTTCCACGCGGACAAGGTAGTTCTACGTCTTGACCCTACCTTTATTCCTAAGGTGAACTCGTTGTTTCACAGGTCACAGGAGCTGGCAGGAGAGCTCTCAAAGTTTACATTGAACGAACGAGGTCCTTCCGTAAGTCAGAAGCTCTGTTTGTGACTTTTCACCCTCGTTCCCTGGGCTCCAGGGCGTCTTCTTCCACCATTGGTAGATGGATCAGGAGCACCATCGCGACGGCATATGACCTGGCAGCTTTGCCCAAGCCATCGGGTATCACTGCTCATTCTACCCGCAGTGCAGCCACTTCAGCAGCTTGGGCAATGCAAGCATCTCTGGATGAGGTGTGCCGAGCGGCCACCTGGGCCTCTCCTATGCCATTCATCAGACATTACAAAATAGACATGTATGCTTCGGCAGATGCGGCCTTTGGCCGTCGAGTCCTTCAACAAGTGGTGGAGTCTGATCACGGAACAGTCAGCCAGGACAGGTCCCTCCCTTAGGGGACTACATGCTTTGGTATGTCCCATACTGAATGCTGGCTCCTCCCCAGGATGGAGAATGGGCGTTGGTCCTACCTGATACGCCTCTTCTCATCCGGGGGGAGCCAGCATTCAGCCCCACCCTTACCTGTCCATTTTTTTGTTTATACCTAGCATTAGTGGATGGGAGTCCACCAGGTGATTACCTGGGCTTAGAGTTACCATGTCGAGTCTAGTCTTCGGGATTTGTCAAATCTGGAACTACAGGAAGCGGATCCTAATCTAAATAAAAAAATAGACAGACTCGGTCCTAAAACCGGATTGGACGAGGACAACCCATACTGAATGCTGGCTCCCCCCAGATGAGAAGAGGCGTATCAGGTAGGACCAACGCCCATTTTCTTTCAGACGTTTCATTACCCACGTTGCAACTGGCTATGGTGGCTAATCTGTTTTTTCCAGTATCCAAGCAGAATTCTAGAGTCCAAGGCTTCAAATCTGTACCAGCGAAGTGAAGTATGTAAAGCCAAACCTATTGTAAAAACTTTGTTAAGGTTACTGTGTTATCCTCAATATAATATACTTCTAGCAGCCAAGTTGTCTTATTTAATTCAAGAAATAAAGATGATTTTCTGAATGGGTTCAAAGCAGGGGTGGGTTCCACTTACCTTCCCTACCGGTTCGCATTGCGACGGAACCCTATGTCACGTCGGGGAAATGACCCTCTGCGCATGCGCAGAAGCCTCTGTGCATACACAGAGGGTTCTTTGTCAGCCGCAGCGACCGGAGAACCAGTTCGGGGGTGTGGACAGATATGGCACAAAATAAATAAATAACAGAAAAATCACAATAATTACTAATCAATCCAATAAAATTTGTTCCAGGAGTGAAATTCAGCAGGTTCGGACAGGTTCTATAGAACCGGTGGTGGCGATTATGCGCAGTTCGGAGAACCGGTAAATTGCACCACTGACTGGCCCCGCCCTGCCCTGCCCCTCCCCTCCCACTCACTCCTTTTCTCCTCCTTCTCGGGCTCATACACACAGAGCAAACATGAGAAGGAGGCGAGAAGCAACCAGGTTGAACGCTAGAAGACTTAGCTGAACTTTTCTGTCGGTTCTGTGGCCGTGGCTTGGTGGGGTGGTGCCGCCCCACCTTGCCGTGAGTGATGTCAAGTTGGCCACGCCCACTCAGTCACATGACCCCCACCAAGCCACACCCACCAAGCCACGCCCACAGAACCAGTAGGGGGAAAATTTGAATGTCACCCCTGATTTGTTCTGAGCCCAGTATACATATATTAAAACTATCAACACAACTGCAATTTTATGTATTCATTTGTAGTCCGCCTTTATTATTTTTACAAATAACTGAAGGTGGTGAACATATCCAATACAGCTTCCTTCTCCAATTTTCCCTACAAAAACTCTTGTTTGGATGTGACAAAATTCAGGGCTTGAATAAATGCCGCATGTGCCTGAAATAAAACCTGCATCTTTTGTAAGTAATGTAAGATAAGGAAGGGATGAGAGCAGATTCTTTGAGAATATAGTAATGAAATCTGCCACACCTTTTTGTTTAATATTCCCCTTGGTAGATGAGGGTTAAATTCAGCATCATTCCTTTTTGGGTAGATGTAGCAGCAGTCCACAAATACTTATTAATCAGAAACTACTGAGAGCCAATCTCTTCAGAAGACTGGGGAAAAAAAGGTTTTCTGTTTATGTAGTGAAACATGAGTATAAGAAACAGAATGTCTGGTTTTTTGGATATTGGGGGGGGGGAGGTTTCCAGGCTAAGGCTGTAATCCTACACTTAAGGGTATAGGATTACTGAAATCCGTAGAATTTCTATCAAAATTCAAATTTATATTATAAAATTATAAATTTATTCTTTCATTTAACATACCATCTGTCTGTCCATCCGTCCACCCATCTTAAAATTATACTGAAATGTTTTCCAAGAAGAAAATCTGCTTAGATCTTCTTACGCATAATATCCATGGATATGGATGTTTTTTTCTTCTTTTGGCAAAAATATTTCCTTTAATTTCTCTGATGTTGACATCCAGAAGAATGGAACTAATCTTAAGATATTAATTCTTAGGATGGAGTCACATGGCTCCATCCTAAGAATTAATATCTTAAGATTAGTTTCTTTCACCATAGAAATTCCCTTTCCACCACTATCCTTGCAGTAAAAATGTTGAGTTCACTGGCAAATAGTAAATGGCAGGAATTAAGAATCTGGCCCTGCTCATAATACAAAGTGTTTGTAAGATTTATTGAGCTTAAATCCTTTTACAAGACTGAGTTTGATCCAGCTTTTATTTTCTCAAAGCTCTTGTGGCATGTCAGGGAGTCTGCTAATGTTTATTTCAAATTAATACAGAGATTTGGAAAGGTTGTGCACATAGCTTCATGTATTTGGAAACAATATTTCTGTTCGAAAAAGTTTTATACAAACACACATACAAAAAAGTTGGAGAGAGTTTTGGACAAAAATGTACTCAAAATATATATGTGAGGAAAAATTGTTTATGAATATACTTTAGCTCAGAATTGGATAGAGCTCACTAGGGAAGAGCTGGATACTCAATACTGTATGGGGACATTTCTGAATTCTTAACTTGTGCTGGAATAGTAGGTGGGAATTGTGGTCTTTGCTAGGTTTTGATCTTTGCAAATTCACTTCCTGGAACAAAAGACTGACTGGAGTCACTCATGCCCTTGTGACCTCTGAGCAGACTACTAGCAATAGCACTTAGACTTATATACCGCTTTACAGTGCTTTACAGCCCTCTCTAAGCAGTTCACAGAGTCAGCATATTGCCCCCAACAATCTGGGTCCTCATTTTACCCACCTCGGAAGGATGGAAGGCTGAGTCAACCTTGAGCCTGGTGGGATTTGAACTGCTGAACTGCAGCTAGCAGTCAGCTGAAGTAGCCTGCAGTACTGCACTCTAACCACTGCGCCACCTCACACTCTACTGAGTGTGATAGCATCTTCAAGGATTGCTAGCCAGCTTAAAGAAGCTGATGCCCTAGTAAGATAATTAGTTTGGAAGGGAAGGGGATCATTCTAAGCATCAGAAGGAGATCCAATTTGGGAATAAGGAGGAATTTCCTGACAGAACAATTAATCAATTGGACAGCTTCCCTCCTGGAGTTGTGGATGCTCCATGGAGGTTTTCAAGAAAAGATTGGACAACCATTTGTTTCGGAGTCTATGAGGTCGTACCAGATTCTGTATCTACTTTGGTACATAGCAGCCCTTCCCCCATCTTATGGGTCTTTCTCAAATCCACAAATACAGCCAGCTGGGAAGGCTGCAAAGAGATGAAAGGATGTGGAAAACACACACACACACACACACACACATACACACACACACAATGTGTATAACCTTACAATTCAGTACAGGTAGTCCTCGACTTTTGTATAACCTTACAATTCAGTGCAGGTAGTCCTTGACTTACGACCACAATTGAGCCCAAAATTTCTGTTGCTAAGTGAGATATTTGTTAAGTGAGCTTTGCCCCATTTTACAACCTTTCTTGCCACAGTTGTTAAGTGACTCACTACAGATGTCAGGTTAGTAAGACGGTTGTTAAGTGAATCTGGCTTCCCAGATTCTGACTTTGCTTGTCAGAAGGTCGCAAAAGGCAATCACACGACCCCAGGATATTGCAACCGTCCTAAATATGAGTCAGTTTCCACGAGTCTGAATTTTGATCACGCGACCGTGGAGATGCTGCCGTGGTCGTAAGTGTGAAAAACGGTCATAAGTCACTTTTCCCAGTGGCATTGTAACTTCGAATGGTCACGAAATGAACTCTTGCAAGTCGAGGACTAACTGTATACTTGAAATATTTAGCAAAAGAAAGTTACAGCAGCCTATTTTACAGAGGAAGCAAGCTTTGCCAAAATTGCAGGACAGATCTTGGTATAATATGAACCCGTATGTGTGCATTATTCTTCAAAGCTCTTTTAAAGGAGAAAGATGGCTAATGTCACGCTTTGTACATGCTTGGAGCAAGGAAGCCCAGGGTGCATTGTAATGCTGTAATGACTGTTATTTATCACAGATCTGCCATGTGTTTCTTCCCTCTGACTAATGAATGACCTTTCCGTTCCTCTGACAGACCTGCATAGGTCTTGTTTCCTGCAGATACAGAGTGATAGCTATTTGTCATGCTTCACTTATATTAATCACTGACTCAAACAGTCCCACTGGGGGAAATATCTTGACCTTGCCTTATAAGGCTCACTTGCTTGCACACACATAAGAATCGATGTTTTCGTGGGTGAACATTGGAGAAATCCTGCCTTACCAGTTCTTCACTGCCATAATTGAAATTTGCTCAGAATCGGAGCAAATTTATCCATTGGGGACTTAGCAATGCCCGGCCTGATTGGCCGAATCTTCGAATGATGCTTTGAGAAGCATGTTTAAAATAGATAAATATGGCAGAATGCACAAATGAAATAACAGTGCTCTTTAAAACAGAGGTCATCGGCTGGTTTTTCCAACACGAAAGCACCGAAAATGGTTAACAGAGTTTATTCGCCGAAAGTTTAGGTTGAAATAAAGAAGCTGAAAGCTGCCAGCGAGGAAGTGGTTCACTTAAATGCGCTGGTTAAGTGAACATGAACAAAACTGAACTCCACATTAAATGCCACGTTGAAGGCATGGCTTATGAGCCCTGTGCAGTTAGTGATTTCTTATTCAGAGGTTGTTGCAGGTGTGATCCTCCAAACCACTTGACAGATTAGCAGTTTGTCTCTCACCCGCTCCTTTGAAATGAAATTAGCAAAATCCTTAAGTTCTCCTTCAGGTCTGCTTGCCAGTGACTTGCTCTTTTGCCTTTTTAAGAAAAGAAAGACAATCTTAATCAGCCAGGGCTCCATAACACTGCCGATCATTACTGAAGAAATTGCTGACCTCTCTCCACCTCTCCTTTTCTCCTGCACCTGCTGTAAAATAAGTGGAGAATGCAAAGCGCGGTCTTCATGCACCACAAGATGTGTATGTATGGCGAAGAATGTTAAGTGTCATCAATTTCTGCAAGAGTGAAGTTGTTGTGCTGTTATACAAGCCCATAACTTAGTCCTTGTTCATCCTAATAGTTTCTCTCCATGAGAGAAGGACATTATTGCCTTATAAAATAGGACAATAGCATTAGCACTGCTCTACTGCTGGCAATATTAAGAGCCAAATCTATTTATGGACTTAGTTTGACTGGCTGCAGAGCTGAAGCTTCTCTGAAACTTACGCCTGCTGAGCTGAAATTTCTTACCTCAAACCTAGGGGCAGCTGTGAGGGTTCAGTAATAGCAACAGCACTTAAGATTTATATACTGCTTCATAATGCTTTACAGCCCTCTCTAAGGGGTTACAGAGTCAGCATATGGCCCCCAACAATCTGGGTCCTCATTTAACCGAACTTGGAAGGATGGAAGGCTGAGTCAACCTTGAGGCGGTCAGGATCGAACTCCTGGCAGTGGGCAGAGTTAGCCTGGAATACTGCATTCTAACCAACGGGTCACCATGTAATGTAGGTAAAGTTGCTGTTGTCCACCCAGTAGCAACCCCCTTTTAAAGATTTTTGATACCTTCATTCAGCTAATGGGCTCTCAAAGCAATGTACATTAAAAATAAACAAACAAATGTATAGATACGACTTTTAAGACCATTGGTACCTTTACCAAGACAGTTATTCCTATCCTATACTGGTGCATAAGATTTTCTTTCTTTCTAAAGGGAAGATTTGTACACTTTTCTCTTTTATCTAGCCCACCAATTTTATGTTATCCACAAACTTTTATAAATATTAATTCCACATTTTCATCCAAATTATTAATAAAAATTCTGAGGAGTAAAAGGATCAAGAGTTGATTCTTGTAGTACCCACTTAATACATCTGTCCAATTTGATGAGGAATCATTGAGAACCATTTGAGTATGGTTTTAAAGCCAGTTAGACACCCACTTGTTAATGTCATCCGCTCCATGCTTAACTAGCTTGCTAATCAAAATACTTTTTTAAATGTTTTGATGAAAGATCTCAACCTTTCAAAACACCTTCACAGTTCACTGAAGAGTAAGCCGAGAAAGACTCAGTCTAATGCCTTTGAAAGCAGAGCTTCAAAGCTGAACTGCCACCACAGAGAAAGCTATGTCCTCATGTTGCCATCACTGTAAACACTCAAGGAGGGTTCAGGAGATGCAGGCCTATAGTCCTCAGAAGATCTTGGTAATCATTGGCTAATGAGATCTGGCTCTCTTTTACTTAATAGTAACTCTCTAAAGCAGCCTTTCTCAACCTTATTACCTTGCAGGAACCCTTTAAAATAATCTGCAAGTCTCAGGGAACCCCTGCATAAAAATTAGTATTGCCTGACACGCAAATAACAATAGCAATGGCACTTAGTCTTATATACCGCCCCATTGTGTTTTACAGGGGCAGATAATGAAGTCAGCATATTGCCCCCAACAATCTGGGTCCTCATTTTACCGACTTCGGAAGGATGGAAGGTTGAGTCAACCTTGAGCCTGTCACGATTGAACTCTAGACTAGGGGTCGGCAATCTTAAACACTCAAAGAGTCATTTGGACCCGTTTCCCACAGAAAAGAAAACACTGGGAGCCACAAAAACCTTTTGACATCTAAAATGAAGATAACACTGCATATATCGTTTTTTACGTTTATGCTATGTATAAAAAAACTATAGTGTAATGAACTGCTACAGAGAAAACAATTTTTTATTTCTGCATGCAACAAAAACATTTTGAACTCCGAAAAAAAATATGGGTCGAAAAGCTCAATAAATCACGTGCTGGCGGGTGTTGCACATTGTGACACATGTTTTGAGTGACAGAGAGCCACAGCAGAGGGATGAAAGAGCCACATGCGGCTCCAGAGCCACAGGTTGCAGACCCCTGCTCTAGACTGTGGGCAGAGTTAGCCTGCAATACTGCCTTCTAACCACTGCACTACCAGGGTTCAAACAAATTCTTGAACAAAGTTCAAAAAACAAATGCTTACATTTCCCCCCCCCCTCAGTCATGATCTTGGAACCCCTAGCAGAGAAAAAGCCTTCGGCTCCTACATCTCACAGCCCTCCTTTGTGGGGTGATTAAAATGCTGAAAAACAAACTTGCAGTCGACTAACAAGTCACATCCTCAACAATTGAGTACTACATTTTTCTTGGCCGTTGCTTCATTAACCAGACTGAGTACCAGCAATGAAAAGAAATTCAGGATTGACTCCTGGTAAGTCTCAAATTAATTACAAGTCCTTCTAATTTGTTAAGGAAGGCATTCATAAAATAGGGCAGAAGTAACTAGCTCAAACTCTTGACACTGTGATTTCAGACACTGGTATGTTTGTCCTTGTTTGGCATTCCTGTGCTGTGTTCAATATTATAATCCTTTCATCAAAGCAACAACAACAACAAAAAAGGTAGATTTTGTTCCATCCAAAACCATTCCTGTACCTATTTGAATCAGCCCAAATTTTGCATTTAGGATTTGGGTAATTTTAAAATGCCCCTGTATTAGTGCAATAGTCTTTCCAAAGCTGTTGTCTTCAGGACGTCAGGACTCCCAAATTCCCACACAGCTTGTTAGCCAACTATGGACCTTAGAATGTTTTTTTTTTCTCCTTCTCCTTCTCTTTCTTTTGTTCTTTTTTCCCCTTCTTTCCACATATTCAATTTGATTTAGACACCACCCAACTCTAAACCGACGGTTTCTTACCTTCTCAAGTTGCAGGAACTAATTTTGTAATTTTTTACTTCAAAATTTGACAAACTTTGAAGTTTCACTTGCATCATAAGCTATACAACATTATGAAATGGAAACCTGAACCTTAGCCACAGTTCTTTGTAAAGCCCATTCATTTAGTATGTAATCTTCAGTATCAAAACATAACAAAACTCAGTCATGTGTTCCAATATAACAGTGCTTCTCAATTATTTTCTGTTAGCCCCCCCCCCCCGGAAGAAGTAAACATTTCACGCCCCCCAACTCTCTGCCGCGACTAAATAGTATCATTTGTCTATAAAATTGTTATAAGACTTCCTTTCCTTTCTTTTTCTTCTTCCTTTCCTTCCTTCCTTCCTTCTTTCCTTTCCTTTCCTTCTCTTTCCTTTCCTTTCCTTCTTTCCTCCTTTCCTTTCCTTTCCTTTCCTTTCCTTTCCTTTCCTTTCCTTTCCTTTCCTTTCCTTTCCTTTCCTTTCCTTTCCTTTCCTTTCCTTTCCTTTCCTCTTCTTCCTTTCCTTTCTTTTCCTCTTCTTCCTTTCCTTTCTTTTCCTCTTCTTCTTCTTCTTTCCTTTCCTTCCCTTCTTTCCTTTCTTTTACTTTTCTTTTTCCTTCCTC
>QLTV01003646.1:2093717-2133007 GCA_003457575.1 Thermophis baileyi
CCACTCCCCTCCATTCCCTTCCCTTCCCTTCCACTCCCCCGCCCATTCCATTCCCCATTCCATTCCATTCTGCATTCCATTCCATTCTGCATTCCATTCCATTCCATATTCCATATTCTATTCTATTCTATTCTGCATTAAATTCTCTCTCCTCTCCTCCTCTCCTCCTCTCCTCTCCTCTCCTCTCTCCTCCCCTCCCCTCCCCTCCCCTCCCCTTCCCTTCCCTTCCCTTCTTTCCTTTCTTGCCTTTATCTCCCTTCCTCTTTCTTTCTTTCTCTTTCTCGGCGGCAGGAGAAGGAAGAAAGTGCTCTTGGAGGGAGGGAGGGCGGCCCGGCGCTACCGCTGCCCCTCTCGCCTTCGGCTCCAGGACCTTCTGAGGCCAGGCAGCATCAGGGCGCGCACCTACAGAGCTCCGTTGGCCTCAGGCTCCGGGGCTGGCGGGGGCCTTGGTGGGGCAGGGAGACAGTAACGCTGCCTGGAGAGCTGGCGGATGGGCGTGCCGGGCGCTTCTGCCCGCCCCTCGCTCCGGCCATCTCCTGGGAAGTTCGTGGGAAGTGGCGGCAGGCGGAGCTGGTGCAGCGCCCGGCAAGGAAGGCTGGGCAGGGAGGCATGGCCGATTGTCTCTTCACGCCGCCCACTTCTATACAGCAGGGTTGGGTTCTAATTTACCTCACCGCCGGTTTGCTTCCTCCCACGCCGCATGGCTGCATGCGCATTGCGTGCCGCATGGCCGTGCCATGCGGGTGTGCATGCACAGTGCTGAAAATTTGCAAAAAATTCCAAAAAGAAAAGCTGAAAACAAGATGGCAGCGCATGCGCAGTGCCGGGGACTCGGCTTCTGCACATGCGCAGAAGAAAAAAATAGCAAAAAATTCCCCCCCAAAAAAAATTCCAAAAAAAATATCCAAAAAAAAAAGATGGCGGCGTCCATGGACTGGCACCGACAGAACCGGCTCCGTGACATCAGTAGCGGTTTGCTACCAGTTCTATAGAACCGGTGCGAACCCGGGAGGAACCCACCTCTGATATACAGATTCCGATTTAAAATCTTAATATTCAAGGAATATAGTTTTCACATACTGCTGTGCCAGCACTTTTAAAACTATATTTGTTGAAGAAATAACAGTGGCCTGGTTTAACACCAGCTATAATGAATGAATTACAGGAACAAATACAATGACATGATTTCAGCTGCAGATCTTCACAGCAAGAGTTGCAAGATAGATACACTCAAAGACTTTTTCAAAACATAAATTAAAAAATGCTATTTTTTAATTTATGTTTTGAAATGAAACATCTCCGTATGAAACAAATTTATTTATTTGTAGTAAATAAACACTCGTCAGTGCATTCAATAAGAAAAGTTGCTATGTCCCTTCCCAATTAATTAAATATGTCTTTTATCTGAAACAAGATCATATTCCTTGATACTGGCTCCTTACATTCAGCATTGATTGTCCACAGTTCCAGTCAGCTTAATTAATTTAATGCAATGTGATCTTTCACAATCAAGGTCATCTTGAAATTCTGAGATTGATCTTAAAAATTAAAAGAGCACATTTGGTCCATTTCTTGAAATCCACAAATTCAACTTTTCTCCTTTTATATGTGACTTCTTTGGTAGAATGGCATGATGAAACACGTACGCTTTTGTGTATATACAGTGTATGTGATGTGATATGCATACAAAAAAGAGATGAGTTTCTAGTGGATATTTGTTTTAACAACTCCCTCCTATGGAGCCTCGATTACATTTGAATAGAATAAAATAGAATTTTTTATTGGCCAAGTGTGATTGGACACACAAGGAATTTGTTGCATATGCTCTCAGTGTACATAAAAGTAAAGATACGTTCGTCAAGAATCATATGGTACAACACTTAATGATAGTCCAGGTACAAATAAGCAATCAAATCATACTAGCAACCAGTCAATATAAATTGTAAGGATACAAGCAACAGAGTTACAGTCATACAGTCATTTGTGGGAAGAGATGGGTGATGGGAACGATGAGAAGATTAAAAGTAGTGCAGACTTAGTAAATAGTATGACAGAGATTTCGGCATTTAGTCATGCCGGCCACATGACCATGGAGACATCTTCGGACAGCGCTGGCTCTTCAACTTTGAAACGGAGATGAGCACCGCCCCCTAGAGTCGGGAATGACTAGTACATATGTGCGGGGGAACCTTTACATTTACCTATGTTTCTGTTTATCCCGATGTTCAAGTCAGATCAAAACAAGGCAACCTTCACTTTTTCTAAATACAGGCAGTCCTCAATTTATGACACTTCTGTTGCTAAACAAGATAGTTGTTAAGTGAGTCACACCCTACTTGTGTGACCTTTTTTGCCACAGTTGTTAAGCGAATCACTGTAGTTGTTAAGTGAATCATACAGTTGTTAAGTGAATCTGGCTTCCCACATTGACTTTGCTTATTGGAAGACAGTGGGGAAGGTTACAAATGGTGATCACATGACCCCGGGATACAATATGTGTCATAAATACATGCCAGTTGCCAAGCACCCTTGCTTCAGGTCATGTCAAAACAGTCTGATGGGTGAAGATTAGATCTTTGACTCATCCAGTTCAAAGCCCGTTTCTTCTGCTTTAGCCATTCCACTATAGATTTAGGTCTGAGTTTATGATCAGTGCCATGCCGCATGATGCATTTATTTAAGTTTTAGCTTAGAAGCACAAACTCTGACATTCTTCTGTACTGGTACAATCCAGAATTCATGGCATTCCTTTCCAGTTCATCTCGATACAAAATGATATACGTAGTTCAGAGTTGAACTGTAGAGTCTTCGATGCTATGAGCTTGGTGCAGTGGTGGGTTTCAAATTTTTTTACTACCGGTTCTGTGGGCGTGGCTTGGTGGGCATGGCAGGGGAAGGATACTGCAAAATCTCCATTCCCTCCCCACTCCTGGGGAAGGTTACTGTAAAATCTCCATTTCCTCCCGATCAGCTGGGACCCGGGCGGCAGAGAATAGATAGGGGTGGGGCCAGTCAGAGGTGGTATTTACCGGTTCTCCGAACTACTCAAAATTTCCGCTACCGGTTCTCCGAACTACTCAAAATTTCTGCTACCAGTTCTCCAGAACTGGTCAGAACCTGCTGAAACCTACCTCTGGCTTGGTGGTTTTCATGCAGATCCTTCATTACCCCAATCCCTTATGCTGGGATGATGAAGATGATGACTTGATAACATCTGCAAGCAAACAACCAAGTTCAGAGAACACCATGGATGCCACATTTCCAGTTCATTTCCACAAACCTGTGTTGTACAGAGTAAACTGTGATGATGAGAACCGGTGCCTTTATATTTGTTTGGCCCCACAAATTCATACCTGTCATCTCATTGATTGGCATGTCTGTCTCAACATTCCTGCTTAACTTAGCCGGTTATCCTACACCTACCCACAAAGACAGTGAATGTTGACAGTGGCTGTTTGAAGTGTTTGTTCAACCAGAATCTTTTTTATTCATAAGTAGCGCTTAAATAGAGTTCTAATTACATTGTAAATCATATAGCAATATAGATAATTCCAGAGGGTTCGAAAGACTGGGTTTTTTTTAAACTACTGAAAGTACACAAGAGGACTCCTGTTTTAATTTGGTGAAATGTTGGTTGTTGATAGTTCATTCTGCAACACATAAAAATGTTCAACCTTGGAACTGATGAAATGCCACTCAATGGTATTTATTTTTATTTATTTATTTATTAAATTTATATGCTGTCCATCTTATTATCAAAGCAATTCTGGGCGGATTGAAAGGAATATGATTTTAGTAGCATAAAGGTTTATTCTCTTTGTATATATTTTTCATTATTATTTTAAATCTATCAAGTAGGTAACAATAAAGTACTGTTAGTAATGTAATATTTTTTTTACACTTATCAAACAGAATTATTTGTTTCCTGAAAAATGAATGCAACATTTTTCTTTAATGAAAACTCTTTTATTCATTCTCAGATTGCTCCTAAATGAGCATGGAACATTGAGTCTCTAATTATCCAAAATAGTATATGTTTTCTAACTATTGGTATTGGCTTACAGGCAGAAACAGATTATGGTAGATAATAAATCAGTAGAGGTTATAGAAATCTAATTGGCTGCTACTTTAGGTGGATCTGGCTTTGAACAACACATTTCATAGTGCGCTTTAATTTGGAACGTAATATTTCCTTTGGAAGGAATGGATTTTCTTTTAGCACAAAAGATATAGTGCAAACCATCAATAACTATGTATAATTGCACCGTGGCACTTCTTCAGTTCACAATTAAAAGTCTTAATTTCCTTATCGCTTTGATTGAATGAGTACCATCTGTCAGATCACACATACTTGTTGTGTACGACCAGTAGCTATAAGACAGTTTCCTACTGTTTTGCTGCGCTCATGTTTTCTGCTACACTTTTTTTTTGTGAGTTTGTCTGATAGAAAACAATGAAAAAGATGGAAACACAGTGCTGACTCATAAAAGTGCTACTTGAATGGAATTGGGTAACGAATTCACTTGTATTGACTTTACACTGAAAATCTCCATGGACAAGAAATTGGGATGGTATGAATAACATTTCCTCCATCTTTGATTTTTCTTATAAAGAAGAAATTGTATTACTTGTACAATATAGGGAAAGCCAGAGAGAAAAAATCTTTCAAAAATGGTAATCTATGTTTTCTTAAATTGTAGGTATATACATATACATATACACACACGTACACATATACATACACATACATATACATATACAATCCTAGGTAGCGGCAGATGTTTCTCTCCCAGGGTGCAAAGAAAAAATATCTACTTTCTACTCTGTCTTGTGGTTTGCCAGGTTTCAGAAGCAATATTACTTTGGCTTTTTTGAATTCCGGTGGAAGGTGTCCGCTAGAAAGTATGTTTGAAAAGAATTTGCTGAGCAAATTCCTTGTTAGTCTCCCAGAATGAATTAGAAATTCAGGGTGGATGCCATCAAAACCTGGTGCTTTGCCGGACTTCAGACTGTTGATGGCTGCGTCGATTTCATCCACAGAGAAAGGGTGGGTGAATTCAGAGTGTGTTGGAGCCGACCGTCGAAAGGCTTAGAGCGCTTTCTTGATGGTAGTTGATCAAGAAAGGATCGATCAGCAATAGATCCTTTCAGATCATTATGGGGGACAATGTTAGCAAGTTACGAAGACTCAACAATGGCCTTCCACAAGGTTCTGTACTGGCACCCACACTGTTCAATCTTTATATCTCAGATATGCCAGCTACATGGGGTCGTAAATGTGGATATGCAGATGACCTGGCCCTAGGAGCGCAAGATAAAAACTTGGAAGTATTGGACTGTCTCCTCTCTGAGGACCTGAAGTCCCTAGGTAAATTCTTTGCTGACTGGAGACTCAAACCCAGTGTCAGCAAAACGGTGACTACCTGTTCTCCATCTCAACAGCAAACTTGCCAATGCCACCCCCAAAAGCCTACCTGAATAACAACCTACTTCCTTATGATCCCCACTCCAAATACCTCAGAGTAACTTTGGATCGGACCCTCTCCGATAAGAAACACCCCAGAGAACTTGTACGCTATAATCAATACCAGGAACAACTTACTTCAGAAACTAAGAGGATCAAGATGGGGAGCCTCAGCCTCTGCTCTCAGAATATCAGCACTAGGGTTGGTCTACTTCAGAGGTGGGTTCCTCCCGGTTCGGACCGGTTCGCCCGAACCAGTAGCGACCCACTGGTGACATCACGATGACGTCACAGAGCTGGTTCGGTTGGTGCCGGTCTGTGGATGCCGCCATCTTTTTTTTTATTTTTTGGGATTTTGGGGGCGGGGGTTGAATTTTTTTCCATTTTTTTTTCTTCTGTGCATGCGCAGAAGCCGAGTTTCCGGCACTGCACATATGTCGCCATCTTGTTTTTGGCTTTTTTAGGGGGGTTATTTTTTTTGTACTGCGCATGTGCGCACGCGCAAAGTGCACGAGCGGCCATGTGACGCAGGAGGAAGCAAACCGGCAGCGAGGTAAGTTAGAACCCACCCCTGGTCTACTCCACAGCTGAATACTGTGCCCCTGTTTGGCTTAATAGCTGCCACACCAGCAAGATCGATGCTAGACTAAATGATACAATGAGGATCATTGCGGATTATGCGGTTGCATAAAATCTACTCCTACTTGCTGTCTCCCTGTCTTGAGCCACATTGCACCACCAACCCTACGAAGGCAGGAAGCCTTAGTGAAGAAGCACAACAAAATTATGAGAAACCCACTTCTTCCTGTGCACGCTGATCTTCCTCATCTACCAATTGGCAGGCTTAAATCCAGGAAGCCCTCTCTGGCACTCCCTCAACAGCTGTCTAACAACTTTGATGTCAACACACAGTGGAAAGCCAAATGGGCTGCTGAACGCCCAGATACAGGCAGTTAAGTAGATGACCCTACACAAAAGGTGCCAGGTTTTGACCTTCTTCGCCAGCATTGGTCAACTCTGAACAGGATCCGTACCCAACATGGTGTCTGCCAGGACTCATTGTTTAAGTGGGATCTTGTCTCTACCCCTCAGTGTGACTGTGGTGCTCCTCGACAAAATAGCCATCACATTGTGTCCGAATGTCCATCAAGAGCTTACACCGGTCCAATGTCTGATTTTTTCAGAGTAGACCCACCCTGTCCTTGAATGGCTGGGTGGACTGGACATTAACATTTGAACTACTATAAGTCCATGTATTTGCCATACGCTAAATAAATACCCCGAATTAAGGGATTACAGGGTCATAAAATGAGAGTTTTTATACATATACATATTATTTTTACAAATACTCCTACCAATCCTCCTCATTATTGGAGGCAAACTATTTGGCAATAATTTTCAAACTAAATATATCTTTTCCCTTCTTTTTTTGTTTGATTACTTGCTTCATGCATACAAAATCTTGAAAGTTCTGAAAAACTAGATTAAAACTGAAAAAGTGAAATTACGCATTCGGGGGTGGGTGGGAAATACAACCTTATATTTGGGTGTGAGAGAGTTAAAACTTATTGTACTTTCTCCTCAGTACTATCAAAATGTACTCTGTGCAGAAACGGGATAAAACAGAAGGGTACTAATAACATTTCCAGTTGCATCCGTGATTGCCCTGGATTTTGCTCACACAGAAAAGCTTGCTGACAAAGAAGCTATTAAATGGCCTAATGGGGCATTGAACTAACCCTAGGCATTTTATGTGTAAAACTGTTTCCTCCTTAACTTCTTATTAGAAATTCCTCAAGTATAGCACTAGGAAGAAGGTATTGAGGCTCAGTGTGCCCAAGAAATGTAGTAAACTTGGTGGTCACACTTAACAGAAGGTACAAACGAGAAATGTAAAACAAAATTTGGAAGTATTTCAGAAGAGGCAAACCTATGAGCAGCACTGTTGGGTATGATATTGTAAGAAGTTGATTAAAAAGCAATGGTGTCATGCCCCTGTAGGAGTCTGAATCTGAGACGGAAGATGAACAGCTGACAGAGAGCGGGAGAGTGGCTCCGTTGGCTGTGGAGGAAACTGGGGAAGGGCAAAGTCAGGCTGGGCAGAGCAGGGGAGAGGTAGAACAAGGGAGAGGGGGTTCAGATGAAGACCAAGGCCCACCCCCTCCTCATCCTAGGGCGCGCAGGGAAGAACGCAGAAGACAGCAACGTGGGTTGCGTGGCTTACGAGAAAGGAAAGGGCCCCGATTCCCTTCACAAGGCACACCTGGGGATGGAGTTTAAAGGAGAGGCAGTGGGGAGGGACGTTTGTCGGGAACAAATGCTGAATTCATCTAGTGTGAAGAGTTGCATTCCTGGCATTCCTCCTGCTTGAATTATTGTCGTACTTCTGTGTGCTTATCATGTCTTGCTGGAATTATTGCTGTGAAATCTTCGCTTCTGGGACTCATTATCTTGCCCTGCTGGAGTGATTGATTGCAGTCATTCTGCTTACAGCATTTGGACTGGAGTATCTGCGGCCAGAAGCTGCTGCAGGTTTGTGGGAGAGCTTTTCTCCAGGCCAGAGAGTAAACGGGACATTGGGGGCAAAGTTGGTGCCAATAAAGGGACTCATACCGATTCTCTGGCTGTGTTGCCTTCGTGCCACGCCCCGGGTCATCACAGATGGTCTCAGCACTGTATCAAACTCACATCACTTTGTATGGCCTTGCAGACAACACTTTGCAGTAATGCATTCAAGTGGATAAAAAAGTATGTATGATTGATACCGGGCTAATCATCACAAATAGTGTGTTTCCATTATTTAGAGACTATGATTTTGCCTACAGCTCAAGAAGCAACAAATTAATTAGCTTCCTTACCACTTGTTTACATTTTAGCTGTTGTTTCAGCTATTAGGCCGGTTAGGAAGAGTCCATTTAATGTTGATCAGTTTCGAGTGCTATTAAATAAAGTGAGAGAAATGTAAGTCGTTGCTTAACTATGCCGTTTAAATCAATGAGGTGGATTCGCAGTTAGTCTTGCTTAGCATAAGACCAATAAAACAGCATGATTTTACTTAATCACAAGTAACTTACATTCCATTGATCTGAGCAATATAAAACTTAACATTTTTTATATAGGTACAGGTAGTCCTTGACATACAACCACAATTGAGCCCAGAATTTATGTTGCTAAGTGAGAAATTTGTTAAGTGAGTTGTGTCCCACTTTACGACCTTTCTTGCCACATTTGTTAAGTGAATCACTAATCACTGATTAGTAACACGGTTGTTAAATGAATCTGGCTTCCCCATTGACTTTTGCTTGTCAAATCAAATCAAATCTCTGGTCTTTGACTGTAATAAACTTGATTTGGTTTGATGTTGCTTGTCAGAAAGTTGCAAAAGGGGGTCACATGACCCAGGGACGCTGCAAGCATCCGAATGTAAATCACGTGACCATGGGGATGCTACAACCATCATAAGTGTGAAAAATGGTCCTAAGTCACTTTTTCCAGTGCTGTTGTAAGTCTGAACGGTCATTAAATGAACTGTTGAGGACTACCTCAACTTATGAATAGCCATTCAATAGGTTGAAGTTAGAATGGCCTCAGAAAGTGTTTATGGCCAGTGAAGCACTTCCAACCACTGTAAACCATTTCCCCTCCCCTCACCCATGGTATATTTGATCACAATCGGGGTGCTTGCCAGCCTGTTAGCACTTGCAACCAGTTGCTAAGTGCCCCATGATCAGGTGGTCACCATTTGCAATCTTCTCTGCCAGCTTTCCAGAAAGTCAATAGGGGAAGCCGGCAGGGAAGCTTGTAAGTTCCCTCCCACCAGGCAGCTCTTTGAGAGTGAACGAGATGCCTTCTGGGAGGGAATTTCAGCCACGGGCACGCCTTTGGGAGGAAATCTCAACAAGGAAGGAATCTTACTCCATGTGGAGCTGAGATTTACACTTGTACCCCACAGGTAGCCCTTTAAGAGGAAGAGGGCTGGCTGCTGAGGGAGGCGAACTCCTCCTGTGGACTGTAGAAATGGAAATGGAGGTCAGATCCTGAAGATTGAGCTCTGTTTCCACAGCCCTTTTAAGGAGGTCTCCTCCATGTAGGGAGGGGAGAGTAAGTTCTCCAAAGGGCTGCAGAAACGGAAGTCAGATCCTGAAGATCTGAGCATTCTTGCAAGCTGCTGGAGCGATTCTCTCCCATGCATAGAGGGGAATTGAACTCAGCTGGTATCTCTTTTGCTCCATTCACTTTATTGGGAGATTGCTTCATGACTGCAACTGGGAATTCTGGATTGCAGTTGTTGAGTGACACAGTAATTTGAGCATCTTGTTCATCAAATGAGATAAAGATTCCCAATTTCCCAATTGTGGCCATATAATAAATGTTAAAAATACAGTAAAATATAATAAAAAGTTAAAAAGTTCTGGAAAACAATTAAAAATTGAAAAATTGAATAGAAAAGGTAAAAACCAAAATGATGGATGGTCCAGGGATTGGATTTTCTCTGTCTGGTTAGCCACCTCCCAACTTTGGCAGGCCACTGTTGTAGACACAGACCAGCTGGTAGAACAAAGTTTTTAAGCTCTTGAAGAAGGCCAGGAGTGTGGGCATTCCAGAGGGTATAGGCCACAGGTTCTTCCTCTGGACCCTGCCAGCTAAAATAGTAAAATTATAAAAAAATATAAAAATTCTAAAACTGTAGTACCATAACCTTGCAATTCTGAATGTACTTCCTTTTCATATGAAGTAGGGAGGAGTTTCTCTGTGATGTTTACAGTTAGTCCTAACTTATGATTGTAATTGAGGCCATAATTATAATTCTTAAGCAGATCACCACATGATCGCACCAGATTTTATAACCCTAATATTTTTGCAGCAGTTATTAAGTGAACCCATTTTTTTCAGTGAGTGGTTTTCCACCTCCAGTTGGAAACTGGAAATAAACCTGCAAAAACTGTGGGAAATAGCTGTCACATGACTCTGGAATGCTGCAAACGGTGTTAATGTGAGCTGGTTGCGAAACCCCAAAATGCCTACATGTGATTGTGAGAGTGTGTGTGGCCATCAGAACTTCAGAACAGGGTCATAAATCGCTCTTGGGAGGTCCATTGTAACTTTGAACAGTGGTTAGGACTACCTAAACTCACATTACATTCTTGGCCTGGGTTCAGGTCTCCTTCATCTGGTTGACTCAGCCTTCCATCCTTCCAAGGTCGGTAAAATGAGGACCCAGATTGTTGGGCGCAATGTGCTGACTCTGTAAACCGCTTAGAGAGGGCTGTAAAGCACTGTGAAGCGGTATATAAGTCTAAGTGCTATTGCTATGCTCTCTGACCATTGCCTTTATAGAAGCTCTTCCTCTGTCCTTCAAGGATAATCCATCTGCCTTCTATAATCTGCTACTTCATGTGAATATTAGATAGTAACCAGTTCTCAGCTAGGAGGCATGCTTACTCTTGTTAATACAAGGAGACATCTGTGGCTGAAGAAGTGAAGAACACGGAGTGTAAATAAAGCCAGTCTTCTTACTGAGACCATACAAACAGGTCAAGTTCTTCAGGGAGATTTTGACATTGAGGAGCATTATGACTCAGTTGTCCTAACCCTACTATAAGCCTAAAGATGGACTTCCCTGTACACCCAATCCTTACATACCCCACAGAGCATTCATGTATTCATTATTGTTTCTCCTATTATTTTACAATATCTGGTTCTTATCTTTACACCCAACTTCTTAAAAATGTGACTGAGTTTTCAATTACTGGATTTTCAAGATTATTAACAATCCCGTGAATAGAAAAGAGTTTCTATCTTTCCATCATTCAATATCTGAAAAGGTCAAGTTTAGTTATTCTTAGCTGTGTAATCAGTTCAGGAGCAGAGATTTTCTTATTGTTTATTCTGTGTGATGCAAAACATGAACTATGCCTTATCATAGTTTTGTAATTTCATAAGGTGAAAGGAAAGCACACAACAGGCTCAATTAATAAAATAAACATAAAGCTGAAGATGTATTTCAAATATTTAATGACAAATAAGTAAACTGGTCTTAAACATCAGTGTTATTTAGGTCTCTATTTCACAACAATTGTGTAAAATATAATATTCATCTAATAATTTTGAGGAAAATAGTATTTTACCGTTTATCTGTTATTTTTTACAGGTAAATGGCAGTGGGCTTGTTGCATTGTCTTGAAATGATAGAGAATACTGGATATTTAGCGTGGGTGATTATTGTTATTCTGTTCATCTTCTAGAAGTTTTCACCTTGAGATATGTTTCCGTGGCAGTGTGCTACCTGAAGAGACAGAAAGAGAAAAGAGAAGATCAGAAACAAAAGAGTGAAAAATGGATCAGAAAGAAGGAAAAACTAATAGCCACATTTACTCAGAGCTTCCTCAATGCTTGTTTCAATCCATTTGTGAGTTGGCATTCAGCCTCTAAACTAGTAGGTAGTCCTTGACTTTAGACCATTCATTCAGTGACTGAAGTTATGGCAGCATTGAACAAATGACATTTACATCTGATCCACAAAGTTATGGCCTTTGCATGGCCCGTGAGGTCATATAGAACAACCTTCCTCTTGTGTCTGAAGGTCATCAGTTTGGAGAAGGTTGTTTTGCACATAAGCCTTCAATGACTTAACACAGAATTACAGTGTTGTGTAAATGTGGTTGAAAAGGAAATACAGGGAACTTGTGCTACCTACTCTTTTTTTTTTTTTGCTAGATTGTGATTGTCCTCCAGGTTCTGTCCACCCTACCATCTTGTGGATTGGGTGGCAAAGAGATAGTGAGGCAGTGGTCATTCATAATCAAGGCTCAGATGAAGAAAATGCATTGTTTGTAAGTTGCTACTTCATCTTACTTCTCTGCCCACTGCACTTTTAGCTGTTCTCTCTTCAAAGAGAATAAAGAAAAAAAAGAAGAGACCTCTACAGCTTTTTGTATTCATGGATGGATAGAAATTTTTAAAACATGTTTTCATTGCAATTACTATATAATTGTAGAGTAGACTGTTTAGCCATGAACAAATAATACAAAGATGAATAAGTAAGTTTCTTCTGTCTGTTAATTTTCACAGTTCCTTCTTAGGGCCGCCCTACTGATGAATTCACTCAGAATTTGAGACATTATTCATCAGGTTTGATTACAAATACTCCTATTTATATCCCAAACAACTGATAAACATCTGCACCATTTTTGTTCTCTTCCTTGGCAAGAAAGATTTTGTTTTTGAGCAACAACAGAAGTTTGATATTTTCCTTGCCTGATAGCATTTGATGAATTGGGTGAAGACCATGACTCCTAAATGTTTGTACACATTGAAACTTCCAATAGAGGAACAATAAGGGGAGGAAGAAATTGTACCAACTTTATTATCTTGGTACTGAATTGCTTTGAAACTCATCAAATTTGGTACTCAACACATTTTGACATGAAAATTTTGCCTGGTACTCATCATTTATTTGGTGCACAATGCACAAGCTGGAACATAACAACAACAACAATAGAGTTGGAAGGGACCTTGGAAGTCTTCTAGTCCAACCCCCTGCTCAGGCAGGATACTCAGTACCAATCCAGATAAATGGTTGTCCAGCCTCTTCTTAAAAACCTCCAGTGTTAGAGCACCTATAACTTCTGGAGGCAAGTTGTTCTACTGATTAATTGTTCTAACTGTCAGAAAATTTCTTCTTAGTTCTAGGTTGCTTGTCTCCTTGATTAGTTTCCTTCCATTGCTTCTTGTCCTGCCTTCAGTTGCTTTGGAGAATAGATTGACTAGTTCTTCTTTGTGGCAGCCCCTGAGTTATTGGAAGACTGCTATCATGTCACTCCTAGTCCTTGTTGGTATTGGCTGCCTTGTGACTCACTATATTATTCCTTATGGGAAAAAATAGTTTGGTATTCATCATTTTTGGTACTCATCGCACCTCCAGGAACCAATCAACGATGAGTACTGAGGTACCACTGTACTTTCTTTGTTAAAAAAAAGGGATACAAAATATGTACAGGTAGTCCCCAACTTATAGTCATTTGAAGTTACAATGGACCTATCAGGGGGCTATGTCCTATCTGAATTTGAAATTCCAGTGGTTGAGTCTTCCCTCCCACAGTCATATGACTAAACTTCAAGCACTTGGCAACTGGGCCTTATTTATGACCATTTTTAGGATCCTGAGGTCACAGGATCATGTTTTACAATAATTTGACCAACATTGGCATTTAGTTCCAGTTTTTGGTAAAACTGCATCCAGAGCAGACCATTGGTTCACTTAATGACCATCACATTTGCTTAACAATCATCAAAAAATGTCTTAAAATCATGCCGGTCATGTAACTGATCCGTTTTACTACCATCCTCACTAATGACCGTGATGGGCAGAGTCCATTACGGTTGCAAGTTGAGGACTACCCATAATGCATAGCATCCTTACAGATTAAAATCTTATTGTTCACATGCTCATTTTGCATTTTAATATCTGGAACCTGCGTGTAGTCTTCAGTGGTGATTGGCTTTGATCCCAGTAGATCAGGGGTGTCAAACTTGATTTCATTAAGGGCTGCATCAGGGTTGTGTTTGACCTCAGAGGGCCGGGATGGGAGTGGCCAGGGTGGGCATGGCCAGCTTGACGTCACTTGTGTCAGGGGTGCCTGTGGTGGCCTGAGTGCTCTGCCAGCGAAAACGGAGCTCGGGAGGGTCTCATGTGGTCCTCACAAGCCCCGTTTTTGGCTGCGACAGCCTCTTGCAACCCTCCGCCAGCATAGAGCCCTCCGTTTTTGTTGGCAGAGGCACTGCGGGCTGGTCCTTTGCTGTTTCTAGGGTGGGCCTGCAGGCCAGATCTAAGCACCCTGCGGCCCGTGGGATCTCCAGCCCACGGGCCTTGAGTTTTTATTTTATTTTTATTTTATTTATTTGTTTGTCAAACATGTACAAGATAGCAGGTGTAGGTATAAACATAAACATAATCAAAGTGAATACAGATAGATGAGGACAATAGGACAGGGACGGTAGGCACGCTGGTGCGCTTATGCACGCCCCTTACAGACCTCTTAGGAATGGGGTGAGGTCGACAGTAGACAGTCTAAAGTTAAAGTTTTTTGGGTTTGGGGAAGAAACCACAGAGTCAGGTAGTGAATTCCAGGCATTGATCACTCTGTTGCTGAAGTCGTATTTGACACCCCTGCAGTAGATTAATAGCTTTACGTTTATTTCTTTGTTTAAATATTTTCAACCTGTAGAAGCCTCATTGTGACAATCTTTCTTTGACTACCCTCTTGTCTGCAGGCAGTGGTTTTATAGATTTTATTTCTGCTACAAGTATTCATGCACTGTGTTAATACAGCAAGGGAGTGTCTACCTATGTGTGGCTCTCTTTCCCTCCTTCCCTCAGCTTTTGGGGAAGAATATAATAATACAAATACCTAAAATGGTAGAAGTGCTGCTCAGGAAAAATTAATAGACATCCCCATTGAAATTTGTGGTCTTCAGTATTGACCAAACACTAGAGGGAAGTAAGTAATTAGAAGATGCAAAGGGAGTACATTATTTATAATATACTGCACTTCACAAAAAAAAAACACCTATTGTACTATGTCAGTGAGAAATATGAGTTCTCCTTTTTGTGTTATTGGCTTACTTTTGCCAAATAAATGTTTGCAGCAAAAACCAAGGTAAATTTAAAAAGCTTTTTTTTTCAAAAAGGAAAATGGTAGGGGAGGAACAGTGTAGCAAAGGAGAATTCGAGACGGAAAAACAATTTTAGGAAAGAGAAGAGAGAGGCAAATCAAAACGAAATTAAAAAACAACAACAACCAACAGATGAGTACCTGGAGTGTGCTCTACTCAAAAGTAAAGTAGATGATTGTTTAAAAAGCTTCAGCAAGCTAAGACAGCTTGCAGGCTGTCTTAGATAGTGAAGAAACTCGGGGGAATGGGGTCCTTTGGGGAATTAGTACTTAGTTTGTATGCTGATAAATTCTCCTAGTTCTTTATGTAGGTAGTCCTTGACTTACGTCCACAGTTAGGACCGGAATTTCAATCACTAAGTGATGTGGTGTGGACCCGATTTTATGATGATATTTATTTGTGTTCATGTATTTATTTATTAATTTTATATGTCACCCGTCTCACTAACAAGCCACTTTTTTTATCCCGGCCATTAAGTAAATCACTTGGTTGTTAAGTGAATCACACAGCCGTTAAGCAAATGCGAATTCCCCAATTGGCTATTTTTGTTGGAAGCTGGCTGGGAAAGTTGCAAATGGTGATCATGTGACCACAATATGCTGCAACATCGTAAAATGAGGACCCAGATTGTTGGGGGCAATATGCTGACTCTGTGAACCGCTTAGAGAGGGCTGTAAAGCACTATAAAGCGGTATATAAGTCTAAGTGCTATTGCTATAAATGCGAGCCGGTTGCTAAGCTCCCTAATTGAAATCATGTGACTGTAGGGGTGCTAGGATGGTTATAACTGAGAATGGATTATAAGTCACTCAGAGACTGTCGTAACGTTCTATTGCTGTTAAATGAATGGTCGTAAGTGGAGGACTACCTGTAGCTTTATTCTGGGGACTCTATCTGGAGTTTCACTTCCATAAGAATGTGATTCTTTAGAATCCACAAATCTCTTGCTCCAGCTGTTTCTTTCCAAAAGCAATCAAGAAATCGTTCTTGATTAAAGAATTATGCAGGTGTAATTAATGCATATGAATGTATGTGTTTATTCCACTTGCATAATTCTTTAATCAAGAATAACTCCTGAAGGTTAACAATCAAATCAGATTTTAGCCTTACAGTCCTTTTTTAAGAATATATCTTGGGTCTAGGAGAGAGCAAAAAGCTGAAGGGTATGGCAAGAAAAAATGTAACCAATTTGCTTTGTGATCAATGGATATTTTGTGAGTTGCCTCTCCTACCTTTATGTGAATTCAGAAGCTTTCCTTCTTAAGCGGGAGACTGTGAGTTCAAGTCCCGCCTTAGCCGCTCAAGCCAGCTGGGTGACTTTGAGACTGTCAGTTTCTCTCAGCCCAACTCGCCTCACAGGGTTGTTGTTGGGAAAATAGGAAGAGGAGAGTGTGTTGGATGTGTTTTCCGTCTTTAGATATTTGCAAATATAATAAAGGCAGGATACAAATAAATAAAAATATTTGGAGAGAACCATTTTGTGGGGTCCTTGATGCTCTCTGCGCTTGGTTGTTTTCTTGAAGACTGCACTATTTCTAGCACTAGCACTGATGATGTTGCCTAGTTTGGGTAATGAAACGTCTGCAAGGAAACAACCAAGCTTAGAGAGCATCAAGGATCCCTCATTTCAACCCTGAGCTACAAATATTTTCCTTTATTAGAACCACTTTCTTTTTATTTCAAACATGATCCCTAACCCCAAATGGCTAAGAAACTGATTTTTATCTTCATTCCACGTATTTTACATAAATGGATTGTATGCAATTTTTATACATACCTTGTATATTTAATATATCAGAGGTAGGGATGTAAAAGATGGATTGCTTGCATGTCCAGCTCTGATCCTCATGTGGTCCTACCAATCTCTCTTCCCAGCCTTGTCATCTCTTCGTCTCATCCTATTTGCCTTTTTTGCTTGCCCTCAACAGTTCCTATCTTTGTCCTCTCTTAGTATAGGGTTTTTTTTTCCAGATGTCCCAGCTCTCCCCTTTTATGAGAAGAGCATTATTCCCATCTGAAATACTTGGATATAGGTAGCCCTCGACTTACAACCATTCGTTCAGTGATTGTTCGATGTTACAACGGCACTGAAAAGAATGACTTATGACCATTTTTCCCATGACCGTTGCAGCATCCCCATGGTCAGGTAATCAAAATTCAGATGCTTGGCAACTGGCATGCATTTATGACAGTTGCATTGTCCGGGCTCATGTGATCCCCTTTTGCGACTTTCTGACAAGCAAAGTCAATGGGGAAGCCAGGTTCACTTAACAACCGTGTTACTAACTTAACAACTGCAGTGATTCACTTAACAACTGTGACAAGAAATAGTCATAATATGGGGACAAACTTACTTAACTGTCCTTGTTAAAACTCAGTTGTGATTGTTAAGTTGCGGGTTACCTGTACTATTATTGTCAAGGTACTCTATTGAAGCAGTGTTTCCCAATCTGGGCACATTCCTGATGCATTTGGACTTCAACTCCCAGAATTCCCCAGCTTGCATAGCCATTGTGGAACCTCACACATCTGGGGTGCACCTAGATTGATGAACACTGTCATGTAGGATCACTGTTGAGGACACACACTGCATACTTGTAAGCCCACATGATGAAGCACACCACGCAAGCAACAAGCATTTTTGATGGCGCTTGTAGTTCATATGTTGTGTACGGTGTACCTAGTCCTTCTGCGGTTCATTTTTGTAATGTGTTTGTCAAATAAAGCAGAGAAAATGTTAGGAAGATCTCTGGTAATACATCACACAGCAAGCGAAAAAGATTAAGCTACTGCAAATATTAAACAGTTGTTCTTTCTAGCAGATCTTTTTAGCGCATAGCTGCTTCCCTTCAAATCATGGGTAAAAAGCATTTGTATTCCGTTCGTAGGAAACAAAAGAGTGCGATTTTATCTCTTAAATGGTTCGTTGTTATTCCAGAAATATTCTCTGTGTTATTTTATTTAAAATGAGACTTCCTTTTCTTTACAACTATATATTAGACTAATTACTTTGGTTGAGCTCTAATTTAAACAAGTTTTATTTAAAGCAGACAGTACTCTTAAAGCGAATTTATAGTGACTGGGTAAAAAAAAAAGCCATTTAATTTTACGGTATTTCCTATAAAAGAAAACAGGTTTCAAGCACTTTAGAATGTTTGTATTCTTTCAGGAGTAAAAATGGCTGTGGTTCAGACAAGTCTACTTCCTCCTCAAATGGGAAATATTCCAAACATTTTTCTTGCAACAAAACTCAAAAGTTTATTTTTACTGACTTTCCTTTTGGAGATTCTGGACTACACCCTAGAACAGGAAACCACTGCTCTCCCAGAATCATGCAGGATTAAATACTAGATGCAACAGCAACCCTAAGTAATGTTTTTAGAGTTTGCTTATTCTGTCTGTACTTGAACGTTTAAATATGGTGTACCATGCAATGTAATATGGTTACATGTAGTCCTCAACTTATGACCACAATTGAGCTCAACAATTCCATTGCTAAGCGAGACAGTTCTTAAGTGAATTATGTCCCCTTTTACAAACTTACTTTTTGCAGTTAAAGTGAATCACTGCAGCTGTTAAGTTAGTAACACGGTTGTTAAGGGAATCTGGATTCCCCCATTGACTTTGCTTGGCAGGAGGTCACAAGAAGGTGGTCACATGACCCTGGGACACTAACCATCATAAATGCCGCGGTGGCGCAGTGGTTAGAGTGCAGTACTGCAGGCTACTTCTGCTGACAGCCGGCTGCCAGCAGTTTGGCAGATCGAATCTCACCAGGCTCAAGGTTGACTCAGCCTTCCATCCTTCCGAGGTGGGTAAAATGAGGGCCCAGATTGTTGGGGGCAATATGCTGACTCTGTAAACCGCTTAGAGAGGGCTGTAAAGTGGTATATAAGTCTAAGTGCTATTGCTATTGCTAAATGCGAGCCAAAGCCAAGCATCCAAATTTTGATCACCTGACCATGGGGATGCTGTAATGGTCGTAAGTGTGAAAAACAGTTAGAAGTCACTTCTTTCAGTGCTGTGGTAACTTCGGTCACTAAACAATGTTTGTAAGTTGAGGACTACCTGTATTATAAGACCTTTAAATGATTTTCAAACCATGCTGTGCAAAGTACTCTAGAGTGACACAAGCATACAGTGAGGGGAAATGAACTCACAACTTGAAAAAATAATGTTTAACCGTCACAGCCTAAAGCAATAGCACTTAGACTTATATACCGCTTCACAGTGCTTTACAGCCAGGGGTGGGTTCTAACTTACCTCACTGCCGGTTCGCTTCCTCCCGCGCCGTGTGGCCGCGCCTTGGGGGCGCGTGCGCGCATGCGCAGTAAAAAAAAATTTAAAAAGCCGAAAACAAGATGTTGACGCATGCGCAGTGCCGGAAACTCGGCTTCTGCGCATGCGCAGAAGAAAAAAAATTGGGGGAAAAATTGAAATTTTTTTTAAAAAAGATGGCGGCGCCCACGGACCGGCACCGACCGAACCGGATCGGTGACATCATCGTGACATCACCAGCGGGTTGCTACCAGTTCGGGCGAACCGGTCCAAACCGGTAGAAACCCACTTCTGTTTACAGCCCTCTCTAAGCGGTTTACAGAGTCCGCATATTACCCCCAAAATCTGGGTGGGTCTCCAGCGTGGTTCCTGTGGGGTGCCAGTGGACTCAATATTCAATTGAATTTTATTTTTTAATTATTATTTAAATTTTAAACAATAAAGAAGATGCTAGCTTGCTGCAGAACAAAATGTCTCCAGCATTATTGTAAATACTGAAATTGTGCAGAAAATACAGCTGTCATTGTCGGGAAGGATTCCTGTGATTAAGATTAATGTTTTGCCTAGAATGTTTTTTCTGTTACAGACAATACCTGTTTTGACAACTGATATGCAAATTAAACAATGGCAGAAAGATATATCTAAATTTGTGTCACAGGGAGAAAAAAAAATCCACGAGTTAAATATAAAGTGTTACAAGATGTAAAAGAGGAGGATTGGGTTTACCCGGAGGTGGGTTCCTGCCGGTTCGGACCGGCTCTATAGAACCAGTAGCGGGAATTTCCCCCTGCTCGCCGAACTGGTGGCAATGGCCGGCTGGACACGTCCCCGAACTGGCTCTCTCGGCAGCGCCATAGGCGCCGCCATCTTGTTTTTTTCTTCTGCGCATGCGCAGAAGCTGAGTTTTTAGCACTGCGCATGCGCGCACGCCCACGCGGCGCATGAGGAAGTGAACCGGCAGCGAGGTAAGCCAGAACCCACCCCTGGGTTTACCTGATTAGAAATTATTGTTTTGTTGCTTATTCATTGATTGGGACCCCGCCCCCCCGCCCCGAGTCTTCTCTTGGATTAAGAATCCCCCCAAATTGGTTATAAGAAGGCTGACTAGACTGCCAGGTTTAGGGAATTGATGTTTCAATATGTGTAGGATGGACTTTCCTGGACTTGGAGAAGAGCAAGAGAAAATGTAAGCCAAATAATCTCCTTCTTGGGTCCCCCCCCCTTTTCTTGTATGTGATTATGGAATTAACTGGACCATCATATTATAATTTTCAGATTTATGGCTAAGAACTGAAGGGGAAGAAGGAAATAACATTCCTTGGAATTAATGGAACTTAACCTTTTAACACCTACCTTTTTTTTTTCCCAATGTGTCTCTTCAAATTGCATTGTAGGAAAGTAAGTGATCTCATTTAATATCTGGAGGCTTCAGTGAAAGTGAAACAGACCAAAACATCCTTATTGTTACAATAAATATCTGGTTTATGCTGATAAGAAATGAGAGGGTTCATGTAGCGCCAAGCTAGTAAACTCAAGGAATCAGTTTAATTTAATCTTCTTACTTAGAATGTCACAGTTCTACAGAAGAGAAGTCTAGGGAATTGTGGCAAAATGCTATCTTGGCACCTTCTTATTGGCTGAGTGCATTGGTTGTATTATGAGCTTTGGACCTTCTGAAACCAATTTGTAGGCAAGTTGAAGATGGTTTTTAACAGCAAACAAAATGTACCTTCTGCATCTGGCTCAGATTATACATTGCTGAATGTATTAGGTCAATTAGGGAGAAAAGGGAATATTTGCAATAGCCAGAGACATATTTCTTAATGCCAATTATATTACTTCATTACATTCTTGCTTGAATGTCAGACTTATTTTTAACATATAAGATGCCAATGAGCAGGATTTAAAACCAAACTGGGCATAACTCTGGGCGTGTACTTTTGTGGTTAGGTGTATATATTTAGTATTACATTTATACCCGTAGAGCAACACTTGTTAATCATCATATGTTTTTCTTCCGTTACAATTCCCAAACTCTCTCTCTCTCTCTCTCTCTCTCTCTCTCTCTCTCTCTCTCTCTCTCTCTTTCTCTCTCTCTCTCTCTCTCATTTACATTATCATCTTAATTTTGAAATAATAGTGTCCAAGAAAGACAATTTAATGTTACAAGAAAATCCATGCAACATCTAAGCCTTACTCTATTATTTCTATTTATTCAGTATTTACAAATAAATAAGGCAAATTCTCCAAGGATTGTACAGTATAATCATTTTTAAAAGAAAAATAATGCGAGGGGGGGGGGAAATGTTAACTTTAAAATACAGAAATGCTAAAGTCAACACAATAGAATGCAATACAGATTAAAGTGTTAAAAAGCAACCAATAAAACTAAACCACTCAAAAGCACCAGGCTTAAATTTGAATTCTTTAAATTCCTTGGAGAACAGGCAAATCTTAATAATCCAGCACTAAAAAGAAAACATTTAGAAATGGAACATTGCTCTGTGTGGATTCTGTATGAACATAAGTGTATCAGTGCAAATTTAAATTTTCCTAAAGCTTCATATGTATACAAATATTGACTACGCTTGATATATATTCCACATTTGGGGGTATAGTGTGCATATCTTTAAAAATTGTACAGAATAAATGTTTCTTTCATTCCATATTAGTACATTTCCTTTTCCTGCAGCAGTTTTATCAGGCTTCTGCCATCAGGTCTTGTGCCCATTTATGTAAAATGTGTGTGAGCCATACCTTAAGTACTCACTTAAGGGTTAGTTTATTTCATAAAACCGTTAGGAAATATTGCTAGATTTTATTTTTGGATTGCATGTAAACTATATTATACCGGTATTTGGATGTTGATAGATAAATGAGTATGACTTTGGCATTGCTTAAGAAAAAGTGGTCTTTTTAACCTTTAATTCTGTTATTTCTTCCACTTGTTCTATGATTGATTCACACATATTTATCATATATTATCACTGAGAAGACGCCTGCTAAGCCATTTGCAGTCTAATACTACAGAGATAATTTGATGTATACTCCATGGGGATTTTTAGTCATCTCTTTGTCCTAAAGAGCTGTTGATTTTGTAATCAAACTACAGACTCAACTTATAGCCATTCATTTAGTGACCATTCAAAGTTACAATGGCACTAAAAACACAGATTATGACTGGTCCTTGCACTTACGACTGTCCCAGCATCCCCACAATCATGTGATCAAAATTTGTGTACTTGGAAACTGGCATGTATTTATGATGGTTGCAGGGTCTCTGGATCATGTGATCACTGTCATGCCCCCATCGGAGCCTGAATCTGCGTGGGAAGACGAGCTGGAACTGGAGCTGACAGAGATTGAGGGGGCGGCTTCGTTGGCTTAGGAGGAAAATGGGGAGGAGCAGGCCGAGTCAGGCCAGGGTCTTTCAGGATTAGGACAGGTTGTAGGCAGGGAGGAACGGGGACAGAGAGAGAGCACTCCGCCCCACTTCACAAGGCACACCTGGGGACTGAGACGTAAGGAGATGCTTTGGGGAGGGGCATTTGTCGGGAACAAATGCTGAATTCATGGAGTGTAGAGTGCCGATGTTGGAACTTTCCTGAATTCCTTGCATTCTTTCTGGATTTCTGGATACTTGCCTTGCTCCTTTGATTCCTGGATTCCTTAACTTGCCCTGCTGGATTTTTTGCTTTGCAGCCGTGGTGCTCACAGCATTAGACTATTTGCAGCCAGAGGCTGCTTGAGATGTGTGTGTGTGTGTGTGTGTGTGTGTGTGTGTGTGTGTGTGTGTGTGTGTGTGTGTGTGATCACTTTGCTCTGGGACTTGCCAGAAACATGGGAGTGTTTGGGGAACTTTGGAGCAATAAAGGGGCGGTTTGAACTGCCAGCTACCTGTGTTACCTCTGTGCCGTGCCCAGGGTCATCACAGATCATATTTGCAACCTTCCCAGCTGGCTTCTGACAAAGTCAATGCGGGGCTGGGTTTTGCTGGATTTGCTTAATGACAGCATGATTCACTTAACAGCTGCAGTGATTCAGTTAACATCCATGGCAGAAAAGGTCGTAAAATCAGGTGTGATTGAACAACTCCCATTCTTAGCAGCAGAAATTCTGGTTCCAATTCTGGTTGAAAGTTGAGAATTGCCAGTAATAGTAATGGTTATGTTGATCCGAGCAGCCCATTTCTAGATTCCGCTCTAAAAGAAGCCCTATTTTCAATTAAGATGTTAATAAGTTTAATATTGTGATTGTAGGAAGAAAAGCGGGAGGATATAGATTATCTGCTTAATCCTGATCATTTGTATGGGCTTTTTCTCCTTCAGCATTCGAAGAATTAAGAATGTTGAACATCTCTTATTAAATGGAATATCCTTAAATGAATCGTCTCATGCCACAAGTTAATTCATCACCTAGGAGAATAACAGCACTTGACTAGTTTAGACAATCTACACACTTTCTCAAGGACATCTGCACACTGCAGTCAAAAGCACCAAGATGTTGAGCATGGCCATGCAGTTGAAACAGAATAACAATGTTGGAAGGGACCTTGGAGGTCCTCTAGTCCAACCCCCTGCTCCAGCAGGAAATCTTACACAATTTCAGACAAATGGTTGTCATGCCTCATGAAAAAGAGGTGGGTTTTAGGCAGGGGTGAAATGCTCCCGGTTCGCTCGTACCTGTTGGTCACTGTAGAGCCGGTCGCCAAGGTAGCATGATGCGCCGCCCACCCGCCTGGACGCCTCCCGGACGCCGCCATTTGGATTCTTTTACCCTCTGCGCATGCGCAAAGCGTTCTGTGCATTCGCAGAGGGTAAAAGAACCCAAATGGCGGTGTCTGGGTAGGTGGGCGACGCCTCGCGCTACCTTGGTGACCGGCTCTACGGCGACCGACAGGTACGAGCGAACCAGGAGCATTTCACTCCTGGTTTTAGGCAAGGTTGGGCAACTACAGCTGGCTCAGGAGCTCTGGGAGTTGAAGTCCATAGGTCATAAAGTTGCCATGGTTGCCTACCACCCCTGGTTTTAGGTCGTGCAATCAGCATTATCCGGGATTTTTTTTTTAAATCTCCAACCTTTTTCCCTTCATGTGGGCATATATTTTCTGTTCAGGGACTAGAACTTTCCTTCTTTAATATTTCCTTCATAGCATAGAAATTATAGGTAGTCCTCAAGTTACAACCACAATTGAGCCCGAAACGTGTGTTGCTAAGTGAAACATTTGTTAAGTGAGCTTGCCCCATTTTACGACTTTTCTTGCCACAGTTGTTAAGTGAATCATTGCATTTGTTAAGTTAGTCACATGGTTGTTAAATGAATCTGAATTCCCCATTGACTTTGCTTGTCAGAAGGTCGCAAAAACTGATCACATGACCCTAGGACACTGCGACCGTCATAAATATGAACCACTTGCCAAACATCTGAATGTTGATCACATAACCGTGGGGATGCTGCAGAGGTCATGTGAAAAACAGTAATAAGTCACTTTTTTCAGTGTCGTCGTAACTTTGAACAGTCACTAAATGAACTGTTGTAAGTCAAGGACTACCTGTACATGACTCTCTTGTTTCTCTTTCATTGAAGCTTTAATCTTGAATATGTGCCTTTCATAAAGCTGATCCTTCCCTGCCCAGCACTAATTTTTGGCATAAAGAATTATTTTCCTAGTTTGCCTTGAAGCATTCATCTAAAGCAGAGGTCTTCAAACTTGGCAACTTTAAGACTTGTGGACTTCAACTCCCAGAATTCTCCAGCCAGCATAGCTGGCTGGAGAATTCTGGGAATTGAAGTCCACAAGTCTTAAAGTTGCCAAGTTTGAGGACCCCTGATCTAAAGAATCAACTTAAGCTAATATGAAAAACTTGTGAATGAATGCCAAGAATAGGAATACAGCTTAGGAGTGAACACATGATTGGGAGTAGAAATGTTGTAAAATAATAGGAATGGCAGCATGCTACATGCTGAATATAGTAGTATAATTCTGCCTAAAGCTAGGCTCGGAGTAAAACCCCCATGATAAAGGCAGGCTTGACTTAATGAGAAAACTTGCCTTAAAAAAATTGTCATCATCCTTTAGAGAGGTGCTGAAATAATTAACCTTTTCAATGTACTGTACGTTTTTTAATCTATCGTTTGATTTGTCTCTCTAAAAATAAATGTTTTACCTTTAAAAACTGTTTTACAGCCATGCTGTTCACTGAAAGAGCTGTGTTATGGAGAAATGGATTACAGTCTAAATTTTTAAATAAAAAAAAAAAAGGACAAACAATCTTGTACTAATTTCAGCCACTGTTCTGATTGTTTCCTTCCTTGAAGCTGTATGGATAGCATGACATCATTTTTTCAGGATTGCCAGGTTATTTTATTAAGTATGTTTTAAAGGGATTTTGTTTGTGATTTTAAAATTTAGGGAACGTTGTTTATTCATTTGTGTTTTTACTCAAGGATTGTTGTAATCATTGTTATGGGGCAAAGTATTGGCCACACTGATGTCTTAAGTTCAATTACATTGGTCCAAGTTTTTTTGCTGTCATTTTACATTATGAAGTACACCAAACCTATTTGATGTTGAGCACAATTAAATGAATAGTTTACACCCACACTTTTTAATTTTTTACAAGAAACCTCATGATTCAATCTTTTTCCCTTTGTGTAAAATGATTACCCTCAAGTCTTCCGTGTTGAAAAACAAAAGTTGTCTGGGTTTGAAGCCTTTGAAAATAAACTAATTTTAATTGCTTTCATTTTACCCATAATTGCAGTTTGCTTTAGCACAGCTGTTGAAATAAACCTGCAAAATGAATTAGAAATGGATTGATGAAGCTGTAAGACAAAATTCAGGGGATATGGTTAAGTGGTTTCTGAGTAAGAGCTCACTTCTTGCCGTTGTCAGTGTTTTAATGTCTTTATTTTGAAAGCATAAACAAAGAAAACAACAGGCCTAATCTTTGTATTAACAACAAAGGCCTAGGTTTCCCAGAAGATTTTGAAGTATTGGAAGCTTCAGAGAGAGAGCACAAATTGTATGTATGTGGTAAGTAAATCCACTGCCTTTTCAATCAGGAGACATACAGGTAGTCTGACTTACAACCATTCATTTAGTGACCATTCAAAATTACAGCGGCACTGAAAAAAAGTGACTTCTGACTGTTTTTCATATTTATGACTGTTGCAGCATCTCCATGGTCATGTGATTAAAATTCAGGCACTTGGCAACTGGCATGTATTTATGACAGTTGCACTGTCTTGGAGTCATGTAATCATCTTTGTCACCTTTCCAGCCAGCTTCTGACAAGCCAAGTCAATTGGGAGAGCCAGATTCACGTAAGAACTGCAGTGATTCGCTTAACAACAATGGCAAAAAGGTCATTAAATGGTGTGCAACTCACTTAGCTATCTTGCTTAGCAACAGAAATTTGGGACACAATTGTGGCCATAAGTCAAGGACTACCTGTACAGTATTAGGCTAAAGAAAAAGTACAAACACACAGTTGGCATGTTCGATTCCATTTTGCCACGTTTTCCTACATGAAAAGGGCTCCTCCAAAGGAAGTTTCTGGACCTGAAATGCTGAAATAGCAATAGCACTTAGACTTATATACCGCTTTACAGTGCTTTACAGCCCTCTCTAAGCAGTTCACAGAGTCAGCATATTGCCCCCAACAATCTGGGTCCTCATTTTACCCACCTTGGAAAAATGAGTCAGGATTTTTCTTAAGTTTTTTGGTGTTTCTGGTTTTCCCCTGAGTTCTCAATTATTAAGCCTCGATTGATCTCCATGTGTTAAATTTTGTATTGCGATAGGATGGAATAAGAAGTAGAAGGAGATAGTGAGTGTGCTCAGATGAATATTCTGGTGATAGATCTGAGTCTTAAAAAAAAAACCCTCTAATTTTCTTAAAATGGTACAATTTATTGGGTTTCATTTGTAATCGCACCATCAGTTGTAAAAATTTTACTGTTGGGAAACATCTTCTCATTGTACTCGTGATGCAGTGGCTTTGCAAGTAGAACCAAGATATTTTTTTTAGCTGCAAGGTTAAGGAAGCTTGAAAGGGGAAGAAACAGGTGCGATAGCTGGCATGCCGTTTGTATACTTTGCCTCGAACAATCTAAATAATGCAGATTTTAAGATATTTAGTTTTAATTGTTGAAGGACATAGTTACTGGAGACCGGTGAATGTTATTCATCCATCATCATCGTCATCATCATTGTCATCATCACCATCACGATGTGACTCCCTTACATTTACATTAGAGTGTAGAAATAGCTTTCTAGGCTTCCAATCACACACACACACACACACACACACACACACACACACACACACACACACAGAGAGAGAGAGAGAGAGAGAGAGAGAGACACAGCCCTGACTACATACTCCAGGGCTGTCAAATTTGTGGCCCGCGGGCCGGATGCGTCACATACTGGCCACGCCCACGCCCAGTTTAGCAAAGGGGGAAAAAGTTGTGATACGTCACATGACGACGTGAGTTTGACCCCCCTGACATACATTGTTCTGTTTTAGCTATCCTATAAAATCTGAATTGCATTTAGATTTCATCAAATTTAATGTGGAACCATCACAAGTAAAGGTGGGCAAAAATGCCTGAAATGCAACAGATTTCAGTAGCCAAGGTGATTCCATTGGGTCTCCTCTCAGTATCTCTTTTAATTCTGAACCTAAACCACTACACAGTGGTTCTGGCCAATAACTAAGTTCAGTCTTGCTTAGCTTTCAGCATATTGGATATGTCAAGTCTTTCCATGTCATGATTTGAAAGAATACCATCAGTCTTATGGATACCTCATTGAAAGCTTCAGAATTCACATACAGGTAGTCCTCGACTTACAACCGTTCATTGAGTGACCATTCAAAGTCGCAACGGCACTGAAAGAAGTGACTTATGACCGTTTTTCACACTTACGACCGTTGTAGCATCTCTGTGGTCATGCAATCAAAATTCAGATGCTTGGCAACTGAGTTATATTTACGACGATATGCAGTATCCCAGGGTCATGTGATCTCCCCTATAGCAACTTTCTCACCAGCAGAGTTAATGAGGAAACCAGATTCACTTAACAATCATGTTACTAACTTAAGAACTGCAGTGATTCACTTAACAACGGTGGCAAGAAAGCTTGTAAAAACGGGGGGAAACTCACTTAATGAATTTTTCACTTAGCAACAGAACTTTTGGGCTGAATTGTGGTCGTAAGTCAAGAACTGCCTGTTGTACATTGTTGTACAAACATTTGAATTGTTTGTGGTCAAAATTTTCACAATTGAGTGTATGCTTTTTTTTTTTTTTTTTTGCCCGGCTTATTTTCTACATATTCTCTTGCCTGAGATTTTCTTGTTTGGTTGTTTTCATCCTTGTTTATTTTAATCAGAGTATTTTAATTTGTAGCCAACATCTGAGTTCAGTCTATGACGTATCTCCTTTCTTAAAACTATTCATGTTGCCAATTAAGTATTAAATATATTACCTAGTTGGTTAATATTTAATGAGTCTATATTTAGATTTGACTGTCCTTTTTTGTTAGAGAGATCTTAATCATTAGTTCATGAAAGGGGGAAACAAATCACACCATTAAAGGTAGATAACTAAAAAAAAATAACACTTTTGATTGTTTAAGCTTAAGTACTTGAATGGCTTTATGGAGGAAAGAGAGTGGGATGGCTAATACACTCCAAAAAAGTACTCAAGATTCAGCACTGGCATAAATATGATTGAATAGATGATTTATTATGACAGATGAGTTTGGCTGAAACCTATTGGCTGAGTACCGATTTGTATCGTTTATCTTTGTTGTACAAGATATCTTGACACTACCAAGTTCTTTATATCCTTTACACATAATTTAACTAATGCTCAGATTACATAAAATCAATTCAGAACTTCTAACTATACTAATAGGTTATGATTATAATACATGATGGAAGATTATGAGTCTGTAACACAATAATGAAGGTGGGTGTTTGAAGGTTAATCTATGCAAGCAATTTTCTAACCATAGTAATTGGTTACTATCAACAGTCACTCTTCTTCCCAATTTATAATCCACTCCATTAAAATTCATTGATATGGCACTTGTAGGCATCATGTTGATATCTGCAAGTCTGTTCTTCTATTGTTATTTCTTTTAAAGGTCATTCTAATTTTTAATATAACAAGGAACTTCGTGTGATACAAAGAAAAGTACCAATAGAAGAGAATATTTGTAGCTCAGAGTTGAACTTTTCAGTCCTTGATGCTTTCTGAGCTTGGTTGTTTACTTGCCGCTGTTTCATTACCAACTAGTTATCAGTGTGCACTGCTGATGTTATTTAGTTGGGAAACATCTGCAAGAAAACAACCAAGCTCAGAGAGCCTCAAGGACCCAACAAAGAAAAATACCACCCTCCAGAATTACTTTTACTTTCAAAAATGCTTATGATCATTCTAAAGGCAGATCAGCCACCTCAGAAAATATATTTAAAAAGTAGTGGTCCAGATTAGAGAAAAGAATAATTGAAGTCTTTGGAGCAATCGTAAGTAAGTGTCATGACTCCCATTTTGTGAGGGAGCACATGAGATGCTCACAGAATGTTAAATATGCTCTCTAGTCTCAGAAACGTGGGGGCCTCTGAATCCATGGATTGTTCTAACTTGTTCTGAAAAACATATTTTTATTTATTTATTCATTAAATTTACGTGCTACCCAGTGTCACTGTGACTGGGAATTCAACGTCTTCCAACTTGTAGACAAAGAGATCATAAGTAAAAGTGTTTACTTTAGTTGAAAAAAAAATATGATTGGATTAAGAAAATACAATTCCTTTTTAGTTTATCTTTTAAAATGTTGGATCTTGATAGTGTATGTACGAGCGTTGCATGGCTATCCTATTAACTATTTATGATCTACTAGACTGGTTTAAAATAAAATTAAAAAGACACGAGCCGATGGTAACATGATGGGGAAAAAACAATTCTTAAAACCTGAACAAATAAACAGTATGCAAGGAAAAAAAATATTAAAGTAGGTATGTTTTTACAAAAGAAGGAAATCACAATGCTTTTTTCTCTTTGTTTACAGTGCCTATTCATTCTCCATAGCTCTGTTCTCCTTTTCAAATATATGTATGTATGCATGTAAGGTTTATATTTCCTGCCTTTTGATAGTATTATCGCAGTAATGAATATATTATAAGACAAAACAAAAAACTTATGTCTTTTTTCACATGCGCCCACGTGTGCACATACTCGTGAATGGACACGTGCAAACACACATGGATATAAATAGTCCACCTACTCTTTCCCATCTGGCTAAGAGATGAAGCCAGTGTACGATTTCTTATCCATCTATTTACCTTGACATTTTTGTAGTATAGAAGGAGTGGAATCTTTCTGTCTCTAATAAGCAGATATAAAACTTTGATATCCAGGATCACTAGAAATATCCAGGAGCTAATAAAGGAGTCTTTGGTGGTAAAATGTCACATGAAAATTATATGCTTTTACTTAATGAAATATTAAAGCAATTGATCAGTTCGCATATTAATGTATCGGCAATGTCTCTCTTGAGATCAAAGAAGCAGTTTACTTGAGTTCAAAGAACTGACATTTAATCATAACCTCAAGAACTCTGCATGGAAGACTCAGATTGAGGGCAGAGGTATTTATGCTTGTGAATTCTCTCCTTGATCCAATCCATAGCAATAGCACTTAGACTTATATACCGCTTCATAGTGCTTTACAGCCCTCTCTAAGCGGTTTACAGAGTTAGCATATTGCCCCCAACAATCTGGGTCCTCATTTTACCCACCTCAGAAGGATGGAAGGCTGAGTCAACCTTGAGCCGGTGACATTTGAACCGCCGAACTGCAGCTAGCAGTCAGCTGAAGTAGCCTGCAGTGCTGCACTCTAACCACTGCGCCACCTCGGCTCTAGCTAGTCCAGGCCAAAAATGGGACCGGGGGAGGGGGGTGCGGCCACCCCGGCCTCTGTTTTCGCTGGCAGAGGGCTAGCAAAAAACAAAACAAAAAACAAAACAAAAAGAGAAATGTTTCCCCTTTTGCATTTGAGCATCCAAGAAGGGACAGGAAAGGAGAAAGGGAAAGAGGAAAGGCAAAGAAAGGAGAATGAAGAGGAAAGGAAAAAGAAGAAGGAAGGAAGGGAGGGAGGGAGGGAGGGAGGGAGGGAAATCCTGCCTTAGCACTTGGCCACCAGCAGACAGCAAGGTTCCTCTGGAGGACAAGGGTTTGGTGCTCTCCCTGGTCTCACCTTTGTCCGCTGGAGACAATGGATCCCCCCAGCCCTGCCCGGGCCACCACAGGTGCCCCCGACACGAGTGATGTCAACCTGGCCATGCTCACTCCCAGCCACGTCCACCTGCCCCCCCCCGAGGTCAAACACAACCCTGATGTGGCCCTCAATGAAATCAAGTTTGACACCTCTGTCTTAGATAGACAGAATCTACCATTGTGGACCGCTAGAAGGCTCAGTCCTTTGTTTTCAGTCATTCTTATGTTTAGCACTCTAGTCATAGTTGACCTCAACAGAACAGTTCTTATCAAAATCCTGCTTTATTTGAGGGAGTAAGGAGAAATTACATCAAATACCTAATTATTTCAGTAAAAACACTGCTTATAGAGGTGGTTCTCAGCTTATAACCATTTGTTTCGTGATCATCCGAAGTTACAACGGCACTGAAAAGAGTGACTTACAATCAGTCCTTGCACTTATGACTGTTGCAGCATCCCCACAGTCAGGTGATCAAAATTTGGGTATTTGACAACTGGCATGTATTTACAATGGTTGCATTGTTTCATGATCATGTGATTTCCACCTTCCCAGCTAACTTCTGACAGGAAAAGTCAAGGAGGGAAGCTTAACAACCACATGGTTCACTTAACAACCGCAGTGATTCACTTAACAACCATGGCAAAAATATTGTAAAATGGAGCCGAGGTGGCGCAGTGGTTAGAGTGCAGCACTGCAGGCTACTTCAGCTGACTGCTAGCTGCAGTTTGGCGGTTCAAATCTCACCGGCTCAAGGTTGACTCAGCCTTCCATCCTTCCATCCTTCCGAGGTGGGTAAAATGAGGACCCAGATTGTTGGGGGCAATATATGCTGACTCTGTGAACCGCTTAGAGAGGGCTGTAAAGCACTGTAAAGCGTTATATAAGTCTAAGTGCTATTGCTATTGCTAAATTAGGCACAATTCACTTAACAGCCATCTTGATTAGCAGTGGACATTCTGGTCTCAATTGTCATAAGTCAAGGACTATCTATATGTGAACTATTTCTGTTCCAATTTCAAACTCTTTTTGATCTGGTATCTCCAAATATCTATAGAATTTTTCAGAGCTATAGAGTTCGTATTGATTACCAACATTAATTTTCTTCCATGATATAATTGATGTGGTGGTAATGAAATATAAACTCATAACACTGTGCATTTATTTTTAACTTCCAGGTTAATGTTAGTTAGAGTTATAAAAGTGATTTTGAATCAATTGATCCACATATACTAATACAAATACATTAATATAAGAGAGAATATTAATTCATTTATATAATGAGAGAGGGAGGGGAAATTAGGCAAGAGATATGCTAATGTAACAGTCCTGTGGGATTACTAAAATTAAGGTTATGGGGTCACAGATTGAAATGATAATATGTGAAATACAAAAGAAAGAAGTTGTGTTATTTAATATAGGGGGAGGAAAAATAATAATGCAATACCTATCATATGTGAGAACTCCTTTAAATAATGCTTAACGGGGAGGTTGAAATCTATTCTGGGAAATGTCAAAGAAGAAAGAATCGGGTTTTGCTGAAGTGTAAGCATAATGAATAGAGGTAGAGATAACACATGAAAGATTCTTTTGTCAGATGAAGGAACAAAAGGCTTAAAATGCATTCAGTGAACTTTCCATGAGATTGCTGCTAATAACATTCCCCTAAATTTAATAAAATATAAAATATGCTTTACCGTATCTGAATTTTGTAACTGTCCAACCTGAGTGCACTTATTATTTACTAATAGTCTATCTATCCTGGCAGAGGAAATAGGAAGGTTTTAAAAAAAAAGGTAATTCTCTTCAAACAGTTCCTGGAATATGTTTTAAAATCTTGCTCCACTCATTCACTCACTCATTCATTCGTGGTATCTATACCTGTCATTATCCACAGACTCTTTGTAGTTGAATAGACAGTCAATAGTACAAAAAAAAATGAATTGCATCTTAAATAAAAAGCAAACAAGAATCCAGGATATAATATTAAAAATTGTAAAATTAAATAAAGCAGTCTGCGGGGATGTATAAGAAAAAGGCGAGATGCTTTCAGGAGCAACGAGTATGTGTATGTACCTGTTTCCCCCAAAATAAGACATCCCCTGATAATAAGCCCAATCGGGCTTTTGAGTGCATGGCATTAAGGCCAGGCACTTATTTCAGGGTTCAAAAAAATGTAAGACAGGGTCTTATTTTCGGGGAAACACGGTATGTGCCCAAAGGTCAAGATTTGGGATCTATCTATCTATCTATCTATCTATCTATCTATCTATCTATCTATCTATCTATCTATCTATCTATCTATCTATCTATCTATCTATCTATCTATCATCATCTATCTATCATCTATCTGTCTATATCATCTATCTATCTATTTAGAAACAGCCAATCTCCCTCACAGAGGGACCCTGGTAGTGTATAAATAAAATATTAAAACATAAAATTATATGTAAACATTATATAAGAAACAGGGATAGTTAAATTCAGAATTAAAATGGGGGGTTGGGTCTTCAGAGCACTAACCAGCTTGATGACTGTGTGATGCTTTGTAAACCCCAAACAAGATGGCAGAGCCAGATCTTTAGACACTTCCAAAAGGCCACAAGAATGGGAGAGAGGGCTGCCTCACCTCTAGGAGGAAGAATGTTCCAGAGGATTGGGGCAACAGCAGAGTGTCAAGGTTTAATGTTGGTTTAATGTCAGGGTTCCAAGTAATAAATCCATTGCAAGCAAGACTCCGAGGCACTCGAGTTCCTCAAAGATTACTTTTATTGAAAATATCATATTGGCACATATCTGGTGAAAACCGATTCTGAAACTCCCGCAGTTTTCACCTCATTAAAAGTGAAAGTTTTTCTACTTTCTCAAAACAATGTCACATGGTCCAATCATCGTGTAGTGCGACAACCGGATAGCATCACTCCGCCTTCTTCCGACCAGGTGTGAGAATGTCCTTGGTTCCCAGGATAAAGTATTTTTTTTGGCTACAAAAATCCCTCTATCTCAGACAGAGAAGACCCTCTTCCTGGACCCTGGACAGTCAGAATTTTTAACTCATAGCAATAGCAATAGCACTTAGCACTTATATACTTATATACCGCTTCATAGTGCTTTTACAGCCCTCTCTAAGCGGTTTACAGAGTTAGCATCTTGCCCCCAACAATCTGGGTCCTCATTTTACCCACCTCAGAAGGATGGAAGGCTGAGTCAACCTTGAGCCGGTGAGATTTGAACCGCCGAACTGCAGCTAGCAGTCAGCTGAAGTAGCCGCAGTGGTGCACTCTAACCACTGTGCCACCTCGGCTCATGGGGTCCACAAACATACTAATCTAATGTAATGGATGGTTTGTAGCTAACCTGGCCTCAAACCATGTAGGACTTTAAAGAAGCAACATCTTGAATTAGATCTGGAAGTAAACCAGCACTAAATGCAGCTAGCACAGCAGTGATGTTATATGCGCCATCCTTGTAGCATGCAAGATTGCACATTGTGTAGCAGCTAAAGGTTTGGGATACTTTTCAAGGGAAGCTCCATGTAGAGCACATTACAACAGTCCAAACAGGAGATGATCAGGGCCTGAGCGTGACTGAGTGACTGGACTCCCAAACCAGAAAGGGCAAAACTGGTGCACAACTCAAAGGCCATCCTTTATCATCTGCAAAGCCCTAACTGGCGAAGAACCATGCTCTTTGCAGGACCACCTCTAAGTCTCTAAGATTCCTGACAGTCCCAAAGGCCCCATAGAGTATTATGGTCATAAATTGTGATGGTTATAAAGCGGATCACTCATATAAGTGACCTGATTTTATGTCTTTCTTTTTTTTTTTTTTTGCAACGATCATTAAGTGAATACCATGGTTGGTTCAGCATAGAACATTAAAGAGAATGAAGAAAATGTTTATAGCCATGAGTTCAGGGAAGTAGGGATGGCATAAGGAAGAGAAAATTGCTACACCATTACTTCTAAGGAAAAAGAAAATAGGACCATGAATCATGTATGTATTAAGTCCTTTAAATAACAACAGAATAACAGAGTTGGAAGGGACCTTGGAGGTCTTCTAGTCCAACCCCCTGCTCAAGCAGGATACCCTACACCATTTCAGACAAATGGTTGTCCAATCTGTTTTTTAAAAATACAACTTCTGGAGGCAACGCGTTCCACTGATTAATTGTTCTTACTGTCAGGAAATTTCTCCTTAGTTCTAGGTTGGTTCTCTCCTTGATTAATTTTCATCCATTGCTTCTTGTCCTGCTTTCAGGTGCTTTGGAGAATAGGTTAACCCCCTCTTTCTTGTGGCAGCCCCTCAAATATTGAAACACTGCTATAACGTTGCCTAGTCATTCTTTTCACTAGGCTAAACATACCCAATTCCTGCAACTGTTCTCAATATGTTTTAGCCTCCAGTGTCCTCATCATATGTATTACTCTTCTCTGCACTCTTTTTAGAGTCTCAACTTCTTTTTTATATCGTAGCAACCAAAACTGGATGCAATATTCCAAGTGTTTTAAGAAGGCGTTATAAAGTGGTATTAACAATCTTTAATTTAAAAATCTTTAATCTTTTGATATGGGGGAATCATGCCAAAGCAGCTATATTTAACACTAGTAATGAGATATTGTGAGTAAAAAAAACTGAACAAAAAATATTACACAGTACTCTAGAAAGAAAGCACATGCATGAACTCTCTGCATATACAAGGGTTTTTATTAGATTAGCTGTGGTTTCTTTCAATATTATGAGATACAAGTTGTATTCTTCGCTACGGAAAGCTATTCTAATTGCTAGAAATACAGTAAATGTCCCCATCATTCCTGGGTTTAATCTCAGCATAATTAGCTTCTTGCACAATAGAGTACTTAATTTCAATGGCTGACAGGGCTCATTAACTTACAGAAGTAATTCCTAAGATTTCTGTTGTTAAAATTAGGATTTCAGTCTGGAGAAGCAGGAGATGGGCGTTGGGAGGGGATGAGAATTGCAGTAGGTATCACAAGATTCTTCCAAATATTTCACTGTGAGATTTGCATGTAAGACGATAGATAGATAGATAAATGGCTGGCTGGCTGGCTGGCTGGCTGGCTGGATAGATGGATAGATAGATAGATAGATAGATAGATAGATAGATAGATAGATAGATAGATAGATAGATAGATAAGATAGATGCTGTCCTTTCTTCACTAATACAGTAGTGAGTTCTTCAGTTTAGTCTTCAATTTGTACATGATAGCTGTACACCCGTATGGAATCCAATTGCTAAGTAATTATCTATTTTTGCAGTGAAATAAAAAGTCTATCTCCCAGGAAAAGTGGATGAATGTACTTATGTATTGTTTATCTCTTTCTCACAGTACATACAAGGATAGCAGCAAATTGCTTACATCCACATGATTAATTGCACAGAACGGGTCTATCTGTAAGGATGACATTTCCCTGCATTTAATTTTTCACTCCTCATGCTTCTAATTTCCTAGACTTTGATTAGCACTGCTTCAGCATTTCTGGGTGGATGTTTTTGTTTTTACCTGGTCTTCCGGATGAGGAAGCTTACCACCGATGTGCAGGATGGATTTATAGCTCTTCAACCATATGTGAATAATTTAGAAATAAAGCTAATGTAATAATCTAACCGGTTAGAATTTTTAATTCCTATTTGCAGTTATTTATCTGAGTATCTGAACTTCTAGTTTTGTTAGAATTCAAATTCAATAGAATAAATTCTAAAACCTTCTTGTCCACTGTTTGAGCTTTTATCAATTTGCTTCTTCCAATGAAATTACACTGGAGGTGGCAAGTTGCGATTATCTTGTCAATTGGGGCCCCTTCTTACAGTGTAAGAATATTGAGCGATTTCAGGTAACAAGTCTAGCTACCTTGTTTAGGCTTTGTGAATTTCCCAAAAGATTGCTTTCAGAGGCATCCTTTGCATAACAATGCATTTCGGGAGTCTAACTAGGAAACTATAAAGCTCAAACAATTTAAGGATTCATGCATTTGATTTCTTTTTATAGTTCAACTGCTGTTTTACTACCTGCAAGCTTTGTGCATTTATTAATTCTTAAACCTGATGTTTTAAAGAGTTTGTAATCCGTGTTTGCTGTGCTGCATTTGTTTGCAGTTAATAAGGATTTATACTGGGTTTTTTTTTAATTATTTCTATTTATCTAGGCTTTATATTTGAATTATGCAACAGCTAGACAGCATGAATTCCCCAACCTTTCTGGTTTTGTGAATTGGCCGGGGTGGGTGGGGGGAGAGGGGTTGGCAAGCGCACGCATACGCGCAGCTCCATTTGGGTGAGCACGAGCGCATTCTGTTTGCACAAATGGAACACGCCCGCATGTGCTCGCCCGCTGCTCGCACAAGTGGGGATGTGTAACACATGCTCACCTGCCACTTCCGCGGCCCGGTTCCAAACGGCTCACAACCTAGTAATGGGCCACGGCCCGGAGGTTGGGGACCCCCGGCCTAGACAATCAGTTTCTAAATAATTAAAAATATTTGCAGACTACAGTTGTTGTATGGGTGATTGAAAAAACAAAATTTAACCTCCCTTTTTTCCCACAGGTTGTCCTCGACTTACTTCACTGAGTTACTGTTCAAAGTTGTAACGGCACTGAAAAAAGTGACTTACGAACGTTTTTCACACTGATGACCATTGCAGCATTCCCACAGTCACATGATCAAAATTCAGACACTTGGCAGCTTACTCATATTTATGACGGTTGCAGTGTCCTGGGGTTATGTGCCGGTTAAGAGCCACGGTGGCGCAATGGTTAGAATACAGTACTGCAGGCTACTTCTGCTGACTGCCGGCTGCCTGCAATTTGGCAGTTCGAATCTCACCAGGCTCAAGGTTGACTCAGCCTTCCATCCTTCCGAGGTCGGTAAAATGACGACCCAGATTGTTATTGGGGGCAATATGCTGACACTGTTAAACGCTTAGAGGGTGCTGTGAAGCGGTATATAAGTTTAAATGCTAATGCTATTGCTATGTGATCATCTTTCGTGACCTCCTGGCGAGCAAAATCAATGGGGAAGCCAGATTCACTTAACAACCGTTTTGCTAACTTAGCAACTCCAGTGATTCCCTTAACAACCGTGGCGAGAAAGGTTGTAAAATGGGACAAAATTCACTTAACAACTGCCTCACTTAGCAACATAAATTTTGGGCTCAGTTATGGTCATAAATCAAGGATTACCTATATTTGATTTTTTTTCTCTTAAGAAGGCAGGTCTTTCTATTCGTGCCGTATGGGCTGTGCATAAAAAGTGTAGAGAAATAGTGTGCCCATTTGTTCATTGCTAGACTGACATTTCAAAGTAGCACACAAAATGACTGCACATATATACCTTGTCATTTATTCGTGCTGAATTTTCCCATCTTCTGAGATTTCACACTGCCAGGCCGAGACGAATGATAACACTTTCCATTTAAATAGCCTGACACATCTTAGAGCAACTTGCCTGTTTATTTCCATTTTACGAGAGAGAGAGAGAGAGAGAGAGAGAGAGAGAGAGAGAGAGAGAGAGAGAGAGAGAGAGAGAGAAAGAGAGAGAGAGAGAGAGAGAAAGAGAGAGC
>QLTV01003646.1:2190217-2214339 GCA_003457575.1 Thermophis baileyi
TAAGTACAGCAGTCTTCTTACCAGCCTTTCTTTGTCTTAATCATCAAACAAAGATTCTCTACTATCACAGATAGCTAGCTACACACAGAGCTTACAGACACGAAGTCACTCAGCAATGAATCAGCAAAAGAGAGAGAACTAACCATGTTCTCTAGCTCCCTCTTATGGCCGTTACTGCCAGTCAGAATGCACCAATGCATTTAAAGCAATATTACATATATACATTAAACAGTGATTTGTGGCTTGTTTATATTAACCAACCCAACCGTTTGGACAGAGTCCTAACAATTTTTATACCTTTTAAAATAATTTCATTCAATCATTTTTGGTTCTTAGAGACAAGTCCCTGCTATTTTCTTGGCAAGGTTTTTCAGAAGTGGTTTGCCGTTGCTTCCTCCTAGGGCCAAGAGANTGAATGAATCTGATTAACTTTATTCATTGATGCCTTGCAAATATTTCAGTGCACCCCTGTAATTGAATCCCCCCAAACTAATTTGTCTTTTATTTTTACACATTGATTTCTGGCTTGTTTATATTAACCAACCCAACCGTTTGGACAGAGTCCTAACAATTTTTATACCTTTTAAAATAATTTCATTCAATCATTTTTGGTTCTTAGAGACAAGTCCCTGCTATTTTCTTGGCAAGGTTTTTCAGAAGTGGTTTGCCGTTGCTTCCTCCTAGGGCCAAGAGAAAGTGACTGGCTCAAGGTCACCCTGCCTGAATTCATGCCCAAGGCAGGGCTAGAACTCACAGTCTTCTGGTTTCTAACTTGATGCCTTCATCACTACAACAAACTGGCTCTCCTTGTTACACCTAATTTACAATTTTTTACCATAAAAAATTAACCACTCCGCGGTGGTGCAGTGGTTAGAGTGCAGTACTGCAGGCTACTTCTGCTGATCACCAGCTGCCAGCAGTTTGGCAGATCGAATCTCACCAGACTCAAGGTTGATTCAACCTTCCATCCTTCCGAGGTCGGTAAAACGAGGACCCAGATTGTTGGGGGCAATATGCTGACTCTGTAAACCGCTTAGAGAGGGCTGTAAAGCACTATGAAATGGTATATAAGTCTAAGTGCTGTTGCTATTGCTATAAAATTGATCCAGATTCCTCTGTATAGCACAAACATACAGGCAGCATAAAAGTAATGTCCTATGCATTATCAGAGGAATTGAGAGAGGATAGTCTTAATCCTTGTTCTGGATTACTGGGGGGAAAAGAATAGGGAGAAACAGAAGAGCCAAGAGTCCTATTGTATAGGAAGAAATGTATTTGCACGACTCTGGATTTCCAGTAGCTGCAGTCCATCCATCCACCTGGTTTCTGTAATACCCTTCCATTACAGCAACTGTTTGGCAAATGATTTTAACAGCAGCAATTTTAATGAAGTAAACAAGGGATTTTCATAAATCAAATACTAATCTGATCTTCTTTCTTATGGGTGATGGTTTTAACTAACCCCACATCTGCATGCTTTTCAGTTTCTTCAAGTGAACACATATTGGCCCAATTCACAGATTTATCTTAAAGCTTAAAGCCACTCTTAACACAGGTGGTGCTTATATGTAGCCCACTCCTATATTACATGCTAAATTCACACCAAAGAATGGATTGCATTTGGTGCATGATGTTTAAGTGGATTAACTTCATCAGAATATATGGTTTCTGGGTAAGAAATATGCTCAAAAGCATATTTGGATTAACTATGCTGAAAATAGTTAACATACAGGAGTGTATACTAAGATAGATGACAAGTATCTTTCTCACAGGGGGTAAAACCTTTATTGAAACTAATTAAAATGACATCAAAGGAACAAATTGTCAAGCTAATACTAATGCATGAAAAGAATGTTATTTATTTGTTGTTGGCTCAAGTTGACCAGAGGACAAGATTTGCTAAAAAAATTTATATAAATACATGAAACACACACACACACACACACACACACACACACACACACACACACACACACACAATTCAGAACAATAGGAAAAAGAAAATTTCAATAAATACATCTGTTCCCCCCTGGATGTGGATTGTGTTGTACCTGCTTTGTTCCATATCTGTCAAATGAGTATTTAAAGAAAAACAGGGCCACCTTATTTCAATAGATTTTTCTGTTCTGACATTTGAAAACTGTTAATCTCAAATTCTTTCCATCATGTTGATCAAGTGATTTGGGAGCTCTTATGAAAAAGGAAATAGATATTCTCACCTATTACTAATACAGGCACCAGTCAACGTGGACATATTGGCATTTTTAAGTACAGGCATCCCTTGGTCTTCTGGGACATGAATAAAATCTTGCTGATATCTGTTATTTGATTAGCGTATCTGCACAGTAAAAGAATAGCAGGAGATCCTATATCATTTTAGACAAATGGTTGTCCAGTCCCTTCTTAAAAACCTTCAGTGTTGGAGCATTCACAGCTTCTGGTTAATTGTTCTCACTGTTAGGAAATTTCTTTTTAGTTCTAGGTTGTTCTCTCCTTGATTAGTTTCCATCCATTGCATCTTGTCCTGCCTTATGGTGCTTTGGAAAATAGGTTGACCCCCCCCCCCTCTTCTTCATGGCATCCCCTCAAATATTAGTAAAGTAGTATGAAACAAAAGTAAATTGAATTTTTAATATTATGTTTTCTCCCCTTCTTACCATCTTTGGCTTAATGTCCCCATTTTCATTCTCTCCACCAGCACCGTCTTAATACAGACATTGCTGAAAGGCATTAATGATAGTTCTGTGAGATCACATACAGTCTACACCAGGGAAATATATATTCTGAGACCTCCTGCCTACCTACAGATCCTCCAAAACTTTGAGTATATTCTCCAGAGCTGCTCTGAAAGTTGATGCTGAGTTGTACTGGCACAGTGGGACAAATTATGAAATCCATGGGGAATAAATGCATTGATGGAATTTAATTTAATATTTTACTTAATTTTAAATGCTAATTTAAGTAAAGTCATTTCTACTTTTTCTCCTGATTCTTGGTGTTCTTTTTCTCCCCCCCCCCCCAAGGGTTTTGGGAAATTCAGTTCTTGGTGTGTAGTCCAAGCAAATATAGCTGTCTGCAAAATAATGTAGCAACTCCTGCTATATAGATATCTCATCAATCATAATTTTCTTTGAAAGCGGGAGTGAGGGTGAGGGTAATAAGAAGGTATTCTCATTGGTCAGAGGAGAGAGTAAAGCTTTTGAGAAAATTGATTCTTATTCATGCTATTTGCCGCGTTCAACTCATTTTTAAATAGCCTCTAGAAATTTAGCCCTTGAAACCAGTCTGGCTTACACATGGTTAGACTTTTTGTCACCTGTTTTAAAAATTAGAAAGATACGTGTATTTTGAAGCTAAGATTTCCAAATGTCTATTGTTTGACAACGTTGATTCCCCATATGATGATTCTATACAGTGTTATTTTTGATAACTCTTCCCAACTTTAATTATTCCAACATTTGTATTATATTTGAACTGCAAAAATCTGGGTGATTATTACTACATGTCAGTGAGATATCGGAAAATTCTAAATCTAACTCCTTTCTGCCATCTCCTAGCTGTCCAGAACTTTGCAGCCTATAAAGGAGAATATTTGTAGCTCAGGGTTGAAATGAGGGATCCTTGGTGCTATCTGAACTTGAAGATGTTTCATTACCCAAACTTGAAGACGTTTCATTACCCATCATCAGTGTTGTTCCAAAGACCTCTCTTTGCACCCTAAATTTGGGAATCCTAAAACATTGTTCACTTGGTCAGGAAAAAAAAACCACCCCGTCCAAACTCCCCGGGCAGACTCACACTTGTTCCCTCTCTGCTTGTTTGCTGAATTATTCCCTGGAAATTGGCTGCCTTATATTCCTCTTGAGAAGTGTCTGTTTCTCAGCAGGAAGTAGTCACTCAGTCAACACAAGGTATAATCAACAGCTTTCAAGACACACCTCTGCAAAGTAATATATTACTGTTCTGTGAACCGGATTGTAATGGCTTAATCCCTTTTTGTTTGACAGCACGATCAGACCTGTTAAATAGAAGAGCTCAGGATTGAGCTGTGAAAGTCCTGGTTTTTTCCGAGCTTGGTGTTTGCTTGGTTGTGTTCTACCATGGGGAAAACTGCATCCTTACCAACAAAGGCAGGGCAAACTACTGCACTGTATAGAAGCAAGGAGTAAAGCCCACACTCACCAACACTGATGATGTTACCTAGTCGGGTAAAAAAACATCTGCAAGCGAACAAGGTTGTTTGCTTGCAGGACTTCAGAGACCTTCAAAATCATGTATCTTGATTTTGCAAATTTTCTCAACTCCCAAGCGTTGCTTGTTTTTGTATGTGAAGACAGAGTATGCAGTATTCAGCTGCAGGGCCAGATGTAGTCCTCAATATCCTTCCAAATGGTAATTTTTTCAGCTCATAAAGAATCACCAATCCCATTCCATTTCGTTTGGAATGGTCTTATTAACTGAATTTCTTAATTTTTAATTAAATCAGTATTAATATTTAACCTTAAATTCTTCTCTTCTTCTTACTTTGTGCTCTTTTTTTAAAAAAATGATCTCCTACCACTATACTCAGTGACCAAAAGTTGTCCTACTTAACCATCCGCCCACACTCCAAATATTAAATAAATAACTGCCCCTATGTGGAGATAGAAATGGAAATTTGGTATGAATTAGAATAAAACAAGAAGGCAAAAGACATCAGTGAATGACCGCTTTTGTGTGCCTCAAATGACTTTGACCTCTTTGTATCTGTTATGTCTCTCTTGTTGTTTGTGGTCAAGTTATTCCCTTATCTTTACTTAATTGAATATTATAATTGTTTTATACTGCCGACTTCACATGGAGTTCTGGTGGTTTTCATGTATCTCTAAAACCATAAAACAGTACCCTTCTTAGCAGCTTTATAGGTTGCATTTTCTCTGGAGCAGTTAATTTAAATGCTTTCATGTTTTACCTGAATCCCTGGGGTTGTGGTGTTCCATAAGGATTGAGTGAAAATTGAAAAACATCATTTCCTGTTTCCTCAAATATTAATGGGGGATCCTCTGCATCTCCAAGTAGTAGACTTTCAGGATTGGTTCTACTTGAAGCATGGAGTGCTGGAGGTATCAAGGTGCCAAAACATGTAGGGCTTTATAGGAGAGATCTTAGAATGGTGGTTAAAAACCTATTGGCAATACTCTCAGCACTGAGATTATTTTGGTGGCTGTCGTTTGACATTTTGTGCTTTTAAGATATAGTGGGTTTGGTTTGTCCTGGAATGCTTCTGACTTTTGATAAGGTCCTAGATTTCATTTAAGCTGTTATAATATCAAAGTCCTGAGCAGCCTAAATCAAATATAAGAACCTTCTTCTGAGACTGAGTGTGATGGGCTATTGAGCGGGCTGTCTTGTGGGAGAGACTGGATCAGTATTTTGGACTCTTCCTCTTGCCCCAACCCTCAAAATAATGTTGGCAGAATAGAACAGGTCACAGAACAGGTAGTCCTCGACTTACAACCGTAATTGAGCCTGAAATGACAATTGTAAAATTATTGGCAGTAGTAAGTCGAGGCATCACGTGATTGGATTCAAATTTACAACTGTTTTTTGTTTTTTTTACCAAGGTTGTGAAGGGAACATCATGGCCGCTAAGCCAGAAACCATAAGTATATGCTAGAAACTAACCAACCAAAAACAATGGCAAATCACAATCCCCTCACCATGGCACACTACAAATGGTTGGAAAGATAAGCTGATTGCCAAGCCCCCAAAATGTGATCTTGTGACTGCAGTGTGTGTGTGTGTGTGTGTATACAGCTGTTATAACTCCAAAAAAGCGTTTTAAGTAGCTTTGGGGAGATCTATTGTAACTTCAAACAGTCATTAAGCAACTGATCGTATGTTGAGGACTATCTGAATTTAATTTGTTTTAAACTGAAACAATGGAAATAAATGATTGGAGTCTTTATCCCAAGAGCTCAAAATAACTCTGGTCTCACTGAGGAAATGCTTCTGTTCCTAGATCTTAGGTTTTTCGTATAGGGATATTGCCACATTGCCTAACAAAGGAATGAATATCAAAATGCCATATATGTTCTCAAGTTTTATAAGTTTTCTGTAAAGATATCAACTCTACCATGACATTTTCCAGATATAATAAAATTTCACGGTTATGCTCGAAACCCTCTGAATGATTGCCAGTATAATCAAAGTCATTTGAACATTTCTGCACAACCTTCGTTCTTAAGCTATTTTTGCCTTCATGATTTCACTTGTTTAACCTGACATTTCCTATTACCATATCTAGACACCTAAATATGTCAAATGTTTATGAAGTGTAAACAGAGCTATTCTGTGGAAATAACACAAATCAAATATGAGTCCTGTATAAAAGTAATGTCTTTCAGGTTATCTATGACTGTCGGGCATAATCCCTGATTTTTTTTTTAAAAAAGCAGCAATTTATGGGAAATTTATTGCATCTGAAAGGGAAATAGAAGTGATTTATAACAGCAATTCAATACCATTTTAATCCTGTGTTTTGTATTCAACAACCATTTGATCCTAAAGTTATTTCCCAGGATAGAGGGACAAGCATGAGCAGTTTACTCTTTTTTCTCTATATTTTTTAATTTTCTTTAATTCCTTTGAGAGAAAATCTTTAATTGAGAGAAATTACCCTTTAGATGGCAATGTTTTTAAGTTGCCTTTTGTGTGAATTAGCTGCCAGATTTCAGTGTTAAAATTCTATTTTTGCGAATGGCAACTTGAATGCAGTCAGTGCATCAATCCAGTACCTCCATCAATATCTAACTTAGATGAAATGTTAGATAAGAAGCAGCTTTCAAGAATGTTCTCCCATGGACTCAAACTATTGGGTACTAACTATTTGTTAGCTTTAATGGGAAAGAATTAAAATGAATGCATCTTTCTGGAAGATGCTTAATTTGGGCAGTCAGGGAGGTCTCCTCTGTAGGACAGTTTTGAGGTCAGTAATACAATATTCATGACAATATTGTATGTCAACAAAACACTGTTTTGCTTTTTGGTACGATGCTACTTCATCTCCCCCTTCAGTCCCTCCAAAAAAGCTGAAACTCTATCAGAGTTTCATTGGGATGGTTGAAAATGGAAATAGCTGATGCAGAGGGTGTGGTTTGATGATCTAAAAATTATTGGGGTTGCAGCAGCCATGGGAGAGGGAGTTTCCACTGGTGATGTTCCTCTGGTAATATACTCATAGAAATGTTTAGAGATAAACATTTGGAATAAATTCCTCATTGGTGTCAGTGAATGCTATTTGCACTCAAAATAGAAACAACAACAACACCCACTGTGCCTGTTGCAAAGATGCTTTTAATGTCATGTCTGGTTTGTCTCTTTTATTAGACAATCAACCAGACTGGAATTTCAACAAGATATAATTTTCCAGGCTAGGGGATGCTCACAGAATATCCTCTTCTATTGTCACGCACAAATGTGCATGTAGATGCAAAGGAAATAGAAACAATTTGGTTAACAATATGCATTTGGCAATATGCATGCCAAATGTTCAAAATGTTCTCATGAAGCTGGTGAAAACCAAACATTTACTTGGCATGGCGCACTAGGTTTATAGTATTTTTCCGTGGAATTTTCAAATGTAAAAAGAGTAAGCTGAAAAAACTTTACAGACTCCCCCAGTTTCCTGAATTCCAACTTTTCGGTCACAGCTGGTGTGTCACTTAGAGACCATAGGAATTGTGGTCCAACACATCTAAGCAAGAACAGATTGGCAATGGCAAATTAGAGTTAACCCTTCTTATTTTTAAACTTGTGGTGACATTTGTGTTTACCTAGTTTTGCCATTATATAAGTATCATTTTAATGTATGTAATTAGCTGTATGTAGAGGATATAAGAAATATCTTGAGGGCTTCATAATGCTTGTTGGCCATTTGTGACCTGCAACTGCTCATTTCAATCACTACAACTCTATTTGTCCTAGGTTTATTATTTACCTTGTTGCTTCTTTGCTATAGTTTATATTATAAGAGACTTTTGATTCAACGACTTTGTACACCTTTGATCTGCTCTGTCTGAATAATACTTCAGAAAAGGTTTTTCATAACAAAAATAATGAGATCAGTTTGATCTTTTTCAGATTTTTAAAAATTCAGTCTGATTAAAAGGTTTAATCTCTTTATTTTCTTTGCTTGTGAGATGCCATCAAAGGCATGCACCTTTCAGATAGTTACAATTGATTCAGTAGAAAAGTCAGATTCCAAGAATCAAGAAAGACATGTAGATTTACTTATGGATGGGTGGATGGGTGGGTGGTTGGGTGGATAGATGATGATGTCCATTCAATTGTGTCTGACTATGGTCTTGTCTCTCCACATCTTCTGATCTTGAACTACTTCTTTGAGTTATTCTATGCTCTGGCTGGTGTCAGCTTTGATGGTGTCCATCCACTCTGCATGATATGGCCAAAATAAGTGAGACACAGTTTTGTGATTTTTGTCTTCCAGTGACATGCTTGTTATATTTCTGAGTAGTTTCTGTTACTGCTCCTCACCTATCCACAGAAATCTTGCCAAACTGAAGCCACTATTTGCATCATTAAATATATACTCTGAGAATTGCTAGGGAGGAGTTTTCTTAACTTTCTCCTGATCAAACTATCTAAGCTTCACTGTTTCTTCACCCTCTGGAATGCAGTCCCTCCCTCCGGGGAATCCAGACTACATTCCACCCAAGGAGATACAGTATTGTTTTAAATTATATAAGCTGAATATTGCAAAGAGATAAAATATTCTCATCCACTCTCCCTGTTAGACATTGATTAAAATAAGGTGTATTAGGTCCAACAAAAGAACGTCTTAAATCAATACTAAGAAGTTGGATTAAGAATGTGTAAGGTGACTGAACATCAATAAGGATTACTGAGGAAACTGCTCTAAAGCTATAATATATCTGCAGTAATGCTGCTAAAATAATATTCTCTTTTTTAAAGAAAGGAATGCTCTTCTCATACAAGTGATGAACAGACAGTAGGCTTGCGAGACCTAATTTTTACTTGAAAGATTAAGATTTACCAGGTGCAAATTGGTCTCTCAAGTGAGACAGTAAAAGAACAAGGTGTTTCTGAACACACTTTTATCCCAGAATTTATCATCAGAACCAGAATCAATTTCACAGTTCTTTTGCAGAAAAAGTCCACTCCAGGTTTTCCTCCTAAACATCATTTTGAACAGTATAATTGGGTCTGTGGGGATACAGGAGTTGATAGAAAGTTTGCTGGTTTTTCTCTTGTTATAAAATTTGAAAGTCTACCTCCTGCAAAACACCCCAAGATTTAACAATAGTTCTTACATATTTTCCTCATCCCTTTCCTGTGCTTTGTACTGTTCATCCTCTCATTATGTTGGCTAATGCTTACCTAGTAAGATCTAATTCCTTCCCTCCCTGTTTAAGCATTTAGGGCAGTTTTCAAAGTTTAAAGCAAGGCAAGAGTTTGTGCAAAGAGGTTTTCCTTCAATTCCCATGCAGCAATAAAGGTTCTTGAGTGATCTTGGCAAATGAAACACTAAATTTTAACCTAATTTACCCAGGAGTCTTGTATAAGAGTAATATGACTCGTATTTTCACCTTTTTGAGAAAGGTGATGTGGAAGTGAAAATATAACAAGCAAGTTAGCCATGTGAGTCAAAATCAAGGGAATACTTCCTTCTGTCTCTCTTCCCTTCCACGTTCTTGTAATTATAAGAAAGAATCTTATAAAATTCTTCCTTATAATTAAGTCAGCTCTTTACTATTCTATACTCTTTTATTCTGTTGCTAAATCATATTCCCAATTCATTGATGAAATTGTGGTGGCAATTTGTTTTAAATTTAGGGCAACTTTCTCCAAGGGATTGGCCCTAATGGTTGGGAAGCAGGGAGAACAACTCATCTGCAGAGTATCAGTTTAGGGAATGGTAAACGAGATGTTAATACTTGAACTCTTAGTTGTAAAGAGCTTTACAACTCTTAGTTGTAAAGAGCTTTGTTTAATGAGTTCATCTTCTCTCATTGGTTTACTTTCTAGCCTTTGATGAGGATTGTGATCTTTCTCCGACAAGAAGGAGAAGGGGAAGGGGAAGGGGAAGGAAGGAAGGAAAGAAAAGAAAAGAGAAATCTTCATGGAGGTATTACTGAGAAATAGGGCAGCCAACTATGTTAGGGCGGGGGGGGGAGCTTAATAAATGGAAAGACACCTTATTTGCTTTCTCCAAATAAGGTGTCTTTCCATTTATTAAGCTTTTTCTCAGTAATACTGCCATGAAGATTTTTCTTTTCTTTTCCTCCTCCTCCTCCTCCTCCTCCTCCTCCTCCCTCCCCTCTCCCTTCTTTGTTTGTCAGCCTTGGCAAGAGAACCAGACCAGCCTTATTCAGAGTGGACCAACTGGTCAAGGATATCACTTCCATTTCACAGAGGAGCTGTCCAGCTTAGAGTGCAGTAAAAAAAGATTGCTAGGTTCCAAATGAGCAATTGCATAGGCAGGATTTCTGCTCTACTTCAAATAGCTTCTCATTAGGGCTGTGATCCAGAGCCTTACTGACTTGGGGATACCAGTGTGCTGATGGCAAGGCACTGCATCTCTGACTCCAGATGGTTCCCAAGCATAATATTGGCTTTGTTCCTTGAGTGGAAGTGATCCTGGTAGATTTGAGGTGGGAATGTAAACAGTTGGGGCACATTGGTTCTTCCAGTGCGTAGACTTTTGGGAGGGGGGGTGCAGTGGATATCCTTGAACTGCTTCCCCTTCCAAGGACTCACAAGGTGTATGAACATTTCGGGGTTTACAGCAGAATTCAAATAGGATATGATCAACGATTATCATGCAAGTAATTTATTTGCTTTCATTGATTACAGGTAAAGGAAAAGGTTTTGTTTTAAAAGTTGCCCAAAGCTCCACAAAGACTGACAATGGGTCTATTTTCCACATTTTTATTTTACATACATTTTGTGCTTTCTCCCTGTTATAGAGTTTCTGTGCATTTTTGTTGTTCTGCTGAAGAGCATTCCTTCCCACTCCCTACTTATCTGGGCATCCAGAAGTTCATCACAATGTAATGTTGTTTCTAAGTGAGTTAACTTCTTTACTTTTTAAGGGGCCCAGGTGAAGCCTTTGAGTAAAACGAAGAAGAAAGGTAGCTGCATCTGTGCACACTTCAAGTTGTGAAGCCAATTGTGCTGTTAGCAAGGGGGGAAAAAAGAATAAGAAATAATAGAAAAGCTTGCTTGGAGATGAGAACTAGAAACAATGCTTTTTTGATTAATGCATGTAGAGCTGTAGGCAACCATTCAAACTTCTTCTATTGATCTACATTGTCTTTGGGGCTGGCTAAGTAAGTGTCAGGGGAACTGATAGATGGGCGTGTCTATGGTTCAGTGTTTTTGTTCTTGTTGTTGATGCTCTTTTTGTTGCTTTTGTTTCAAGGGAGAGGGAGTATCTACACACTGAAGGCCCTTTGGCTCATAATTTATTTCTCTTATTGGTTTGTCTAGGGCTGAATCTGTTGACATTCATGACAAAGTCTCAACATCATATATCACTTTCACTGGTACTTTCTGGGCTGTTTGCAGAAACTGTGATTAATTGTAATCAGAGTTAGGAAGTTTGTGTTGCTCTTTGTCAAAAAAAAAAAAAAAACCCATGGATTTGGTAATAAAAAGCTCTGTGCAATATATGTTTAAGTCTTTCAAACAAATATCCAAACAAATAGAATGTGATTTATTACTTCTGTTACTAGTAATTACATCTTAACTATAACAACAACCTAAGTAGAACTAGATCTCTATGTTTGTGGTTGTAAGACAGAATAATTTGAATAAGTCACTCATTCCAGGATATCTTTACCATTCATTTAGGAGAGTTTTTGCCTATTGGGGTCTACCAGACAACGTAGCCAGCATAACACAAATGTGGCTTTATCCCCATTTGGGCTATGAAATCAGCAGTCAGCAACAGGATGCTGCTAATGTGGCAGCTCATTTTTGGGTCCCTTTAATATGTAGACTTTTGGTTCCTTTAATATGTAGACTTTTTGTTAGCAGATTCAGAAGCTAAAACTCTCCTATACAATGAGAGGGCATCCGGCCCTCTCAATTCCTGGCAAATAGATGGGGAAGAAATGGAGGTAGTGACAGAATTTATTTTCCTGGGCTCCAAGATCAATGCAGATGGGGACTGCAGCCAAGAAACTATGGCTGTGAAAGTTGGACCATAAGAAAGGCTGAGTGCCAAAGAATTGAGGCCTTTGAACTATGGTGCTGGAGAAGACTCCTGCAAGTCCCTTGGACTGCAAAGCGATCAAACCGGTGAGTCCTAGAGGAGAGCAACCCTGACTGTTCTTGAGAAGGCCAGATCCTGAAGATGAAACTCGGATACTGTGGCCACCTAATGAGAAGGAAGGACTCACTGGAGAAGAGCCTAATGCTGGGAACGATTGAGGGCAAAAGAAGAAGGGGACGACAGAGAATGAGGTGGCTGGATGGAGTCACTGAAGCAGTAGGCATGAGCTTAAATGGACTCCGGGGGATGGTAGAGGACAGGAAGGCCTGGAGGAACATTGTCCATGGGGTCACGATGGGTCGGACACGACTTTGCAACTAACAACAACACAATGAGAGAAGCAGGAGGTTTCATTAACAGATAGGAGGGGTGGATAGATAGTGAGGCTGAATCCATCTGTAATGAAATATGGGAAAGACCTTGGGAGACAGGAGGAGGAGATATTGCCTAAGGCAGGGGTCCCCAACCCCCGGGCCGTGGCCCATTACCGGGCCGCAGCCTGTTCAAAACTGGGCTGTGGGAGAGATGGGCAAGCATGCACTTTGGAAGTTCCACTCATGTGAGTGGGGGCACTTGTGCTTGCACATGAAAGGAGCTTCGCGTGCAAGTGCCCTCTGTTTGTGCAAGTGGAGCTTTGCGCATGAGCACAAGGACCCTCCGCTCAAGAGCTGCTGCTCGCACGAGTGGAGGGTGTGCATGGCTGCCACTCGCACACATAGAGCTGTGCGCACATGCGTGCGCCTGCCCTCCCACCCCCACCCCCACATATCAGGTCAGGCCGCCAAGCTGGAAAGGTTGGGGACTGCTGGCCTAGGGAACAGATAAGAGACAGCATAGCCTACAGCTGGATAGTGGGTGGAGCAAAAGGCTCAGAAGAAACCCTCCCCAGTTTCTCAGACTGTAAAGGAGACGGTGAGAATATTGTACTTTCAGACTTGCAAGATTCTGTTAATGTAGTTTACAATAAAGTAGAATTAGCTTATCTGCTCGTGTTTTCTCTTTGATCTATCTGGTTAGGTTGACGCCACCCCATCACTTACTTTGGTATCCTTTGTTTTCAATCTCTTTTCTTCCCAATATGGTTGTTTCCAGTTTCAGAATTTGACTAAAAAGGACACCCAATTGAGCAAATGTAAGGAATAGAGAAACCTGAGATAAGAACCTGAGGACTTACCAAATGAATGTTAAGTAAATCAGAATACAAGGAGAGGTATTAAGATAATTGCCAAGGCTCCTAGTAGGATTAAATCAAATCATATATTTCTCTTTTAAGTAGTGACACCTTAAGTTATAGTATCCGATAACTTGACTGCTTATGTTATTCTAGCATACTAGAATATGCAACTCTATGAAGTTATCAGTCTACATTGATCAAATGTTAACCACCAAGTGACAGGTTCAGATGTTGTGTTAGGATGAACATTTATGACTTTGAACTTGTTTCTTTTTCCAGTTGCAGTTGTAAGGAAGAAATTAGATCTATTGAGTATGTCTCCAAATTTGGAAATGTCTTTTGTTTTAATTAAGGTTTCTGCAAGAGTTATAAAGTATAGGATAAGGCTTGTTTGTATCATCAATTCATTTATAAAGCAGCTACCTTTTTTCTTTATTTGCTATTGCAACAGACTTCAGTTAATTGAAACCCAAGCAAATGCTTTGTATCTTCTTATAATCCTAAAAAAGGCAGAGAAAATGCATGAGTTTAATGCTGGTTCATGTAGCTTCATCTGGAATCAATTGGAAGTCTCTTCCATCCAATTCCAAATTAGCTTGGAATTAAAAAAAAAAATAAGTTTTTTTTTATTTTTGCATGCAATTTTCCCCAAAATAATATTTTCATATATAGTTTCCTTCCAAATATACATGTGTATATATACAGTTTTATCAGTGCACATTTCTCTGCAGATGTTGAATTCAAAATTGCATCACTTAGCTGGGAGACATGTTATATTTCTTCACGAGGTGTAAACTACACCAAATTCACTGAAAAATGGAGACTGACTGACTGTCCTGCCCACATTTCAGTGTTGCAATTAGATGGTCAGTATCAACTTTTGAATCTATAATATTGGGGAGAAAAACGTAATTAGATGTTTGTGGCTTTCTGGTACCTGGATGTTTACTATTGTAAACGTGGCTGGAAATACAAATTGGGTTGGCTGTTTTGCTTTTGTTTTGTTGAAATAGATGGCAGCAGACCCTAATCCTTAGATCAGTGATGGCGAACCTTTTTTTTTTTTGCTCGGGTACCAAAAGGGCGCACGCGCTTGCGATAGCACGCGCACATGTGCCTGCACAACACCCCCCATGCTGCACCACCACCCCCGCGCATGTGCGCAGACCTCACTAAAGCCTCCGGACTTCCGGTAGGCCCCTTGGGCCATTTTTCGCCCTCCCCAGGCTTCAGGAAAGCCTCTGGAGCCTGTGGATGGTGAAAAACGGGCCCAACGGGCCTACCGGAAGTTCGGAAATGAACTTCCGGTTAGGGTGTTTTTTGCCCTCCCCAGGCTTCAGGAAAACCTCCTGAAGCCTGGGGAAGGCGAAAAACGGCCCAACGGGCCTACCGGAAGTTCAGAAACGAACTTCCGGTTGGGCCATTGGGCCGTTTTTCGCCATCTACAGGCTCCGGAGGCTTTCCTGGGGAGGGTGAAAAACCGCCTCCCCCCTGCCCTACGGAATGCCAAAAATCAGCTGGCCAGCGCGCACATGCGCGCTGGAGCTGACATAGGGCAACGCCTCACGTGCCCTCAGATATGGCTCCGCGTGCCACCTGTGGCACACGTGCCATAGGTTCGCCATCACGGCCTTAGATCATTGTAGGCTTTGTTTCCCCCTCTATCACAATCGGCAATTGATAGAATGAACAGCTGGAACATTAATGGCTTGAGTTTCCTATCAAAGGGTGATCTCCTATTTACAAAAAAAAAAAAAAAACTTTAGATGGGAAATTAGTGGCCTGCATTACCCTACAGTGCAGGCAATTGCAAAGTTGTGGTTAGATTTAAGATAACTAGGTTTTTGCATGCAAATTAGATTGTGAAGAATTCCTCAGGGAGAGATTTATTCAGCACCGCTATTGTTCAGTCTCCTTAGCACCTCTATTGGAGTCCTTTGCACCTCCCGGAGAAGTGAAGTGCCTGATTGTTTGAATTCCCTTATTTAAAGAAATCATAAAGTGTCGTTATTATTATTTACACAAAGATGCAGCAAGGAGGGATAGCAGGATGATCACTGTAAACAGGGAAAGCATTGCAAGTAATTACAAATGTATCAAAACACAGCATAATTGCATTTCTGAAAACCTTTTCTCCCACCCCGTTTTCAGTATATTCTCGGGAAACTATAATTTTTTTGTATTTGTTGGTATTGCTAAGCTCTTTAATTTATTTGTAGCATCTAATACCCAGTAAACAAGCAGTGGGATGTTTGAGAAAGGATATTATACTATGGGAAAGTTGTACTAACTGCTGTCAAGATTGTAATGACATTATCTGTCATGCAGAAAAGGGAACATGTCTTAACTGTCTGGTTCAGTTAGCCCTTGGTTTTATTATATCCAGTGAGTCCTTCCAAGAATGGGTTAGAATAGTTGTGAGACTTGTTAGAATAACAGAGTTGGAAGGGACCTTGGAGGTCTTCTAGTCCAACCCCTGCTTAGGCAGGAAACATTATATCATTTCAGACAAATGGTTAATAAGATATGCTACTAAGCTTTTTTCTGTATATATTATTTCGCTCTTTGTAGTGTTCACCGTTGGTTTACTTATAAATAATAACATCAGTGAATATATTTTGTCCAGTATTAAGAGCCGTGCTGGCGCAGTGGTTAGAAGGCAGTATTGCAGGATAATTCTGCCGACTGCCAGCAGTTCGATTCTGACTGGCTCAAGGTTGATTCAGCCTACCATCCTTCCAAGCTCAGTAAAATGAGGACCCAGATTGTTGGAGGCAATATGTTGACTCTGTAAAACCACTTAGAGAGTGCTGTAAAGCACTATGAAGCAGTAGATAAGTCTAAGTACTATTGCTATTGCTATTCCTATTAAGAGTGCAGTCTGTTGAATATGTAATTCTAAATACAGGCAGTCCTGGACTTTTACAAGAGTTTGTTTAGTGACTGTTCAAAGTTACAACAGTATTGAAAAAAGTGACTTGTGATAGTTTTTCACATTTACGACCAGTGCAGCATCCCCATGGTCACATAAAAATTCAAAGGCTTGGCATCTGACTCATATTTATGATGGTTGCAATGTCCCGGGATCATGTGATCAGTTTTTGCGACTTTCTGACAAGCAAAGTCAATGGGGGAGCCACATTCATTTAACAACTATGGCAAGGAATGTGATAAAATGGGGCAAAACTCACTTAACAACAGAAATTTTGGGTTCAATTGTGGTATCTTCTTGGGAAGATATCAAAGATTCAATAAATTAAATCACCCAATTTGATTCTACTCTCAAAAATAGCCATTTTAGGAAAATTTTCTGATTTTACTCTCTTTTTTTAATTGTCATATTTTGCATTACATTTCTGAGAGCCTACAAAAGACATCTTTAGCTGCCACGTTTGGTCTGGGTGTATGTTGTAAAATCCAAACTCTGATCTTCCCAAGTTACAAACCTTGTTAACAAATGGAAAATTTGCCTTGATTAGGCTTGGCATCCCTTAGGACAGGGGTCTGCAACCTTAAACATTCAAAGAGCCACTTGGGCCCGTTTCCCACAGAAAACAAAACAATGGGAGCCACAAAACCTGGGTGGGCGTGGCCAACTCAACGTCACTCACTCCTACCCAGTCACATGACCCCCCCCTAGCCACACCTACTCAGGTTTTGTGGCTCCCCGTGTTTTCTTTTCTATGGGAAATAGGTCTCTCTCTCTCTCTCTCTCTCTCTCTCTCTCTCTCTCTCTCTCTCTCTCTCTCTCTCTCTCTCTCTCTCCCTCCCTCCCTCCCCTGGCGGGAAACGGTGGGCGGCTACTTCTGGGTTTGCCAGAGAGAGAGAGAGGGAGAGAGAGTTGCCGGGCGAGTGGGGCAGGGAATGGGCTCCAGGAGGGGGAGGAGACCCAGTCTCCCCCATTGTGAAACATGCTAGCTTTCACTGTGCTGTGCAAGGCACTGCAAGAGCAGCGGGCAGGCCATGGAGGGGGTATTGGGTCTTCCCCATGCCAAAGGAAAGCCAGCCGGGCTTCTCCTTCCCTTCCCCCTGCTCCCTTCTCCCCACTCAATCCTACTTCGGGACAGAGAAGCGTGTTGGGGCGATGTCGGAGCGCGTCTTCTGACCCTCCGGCGCTCGCCTGCAACTCTCCGCACTCCTCCAAGTTTGGCTTGCTGAGGGGGGGGGAGCAGCCCGGATGTGCTCGGCGGGGGAGGGGAGCGCTTCCCCACGCTGCCTTCTTTCTCTTGGCCCCGACAAGGGAGGAGGAAGGCCAGGCTTGGGGGATGGCCCCCACCCCGCAAGATCCACCCCCGCCGTTCTCTCCCAGCCCTCTTTGCTGGCGGCAACAGCAAATGTACCACAATGAAGGTGGAATGCTGTTGCTGCACAAAGGCAAGTAGAGGGGTGCTTCGCTCCTGCACTAAGGCTCCGGCCATGCCACTGCCGTGACAGGATGATGGCTCTTTCAACCCTCTGCCACACCAGGGTGACAGGGAGCCGCAGCAGAGGGCCCAAAGAGCCGCATGCGGCTCCGGAGCCACAGGTTGCAGACCCCTGCCTTAGGAGGTGCATAGTCTATTACTTTCCATAATCCTAATATTGAGGACAATTGAGACTGTAGAATATAGTTTTTGTCAAATAACTCTACAACCATCAACATTGAAATACAACATTCTCGGTATGTGCCAAGTTCTGGACACAGCTGACACTTTACTAACCATCTATGTTGTTGGTGCTTTCAGTGGATCTCTTTAGGCCAGGACTGTCATACTCCCAGGCCGCAGGCCGGATGCATCACGTGCTGGCCACGCCCACACCCAGTTTAGCAAAGGGGGGGGGAAGTCCCGATACGTCACGTGATGACGCCGTGACGCCATGAGTTTGACACCCCTACTCTAGGCAAATAATCTGCAAGATGGTTTTAGAAAACAGGGATTTACAGTTCTGAATATATGGGCTGACAGCCTTTTTTATTGTACTGCAGTGATGTGGGGAAAAATTAGCTCAGTTACAATCGAAGACTAACACAATGGGATCACAAAAGCATGGAGCTGAACCTGAGACAAAGCAAATACTTCATATGGCAAACCCTCTGATTTCTTGAACCAAAGAAGCTTCTTGATGAGAAGCGAAACGTTTTCAAGGAAAAACAAAAAACCAAGAAAGTCTAATTGCCCTTTAGAAAAGCATGGTTGCCCTTTGGGACAACCATGACCTGGATGATTGAGAATCTCCATAGACACTCTGACTTCTTGGTGGCATTATTTTCATCCCTACCAATACCCCCAAAGTTATAGCTCTGTGACCAAGGCACCAGGCTAGAAACCAGGAAACTGTGAGTTCTAGTCCTACCTTAGCTATGAAAGCCAGCTGGGTAATGTATATCCTGTCACTCTCTCCCAGCCTAACCCAGTTTTCAGGGTTGTTGTTGTGGGGAAAATAGGAGGAGAAAGGAGTATTAGTTATGTTCCCCATTTTGGGTTGTTTAATAATAAAGATGGGATGTAAATAAACAGACAGACAAACAAATATGAAAGGACAAATGCGCCATCCAGTGAAATAAAATATATTACTTTTAAAGTTTCCACCCATCCATCTATGAAAGCATGCATCCATCCATCCATCCATCCATCCATCCATCCATCCATCCATCCATCCATCCATCCATCCATCCATCCAACGGTGTCTCCTTTCAGGAAATGTCATTTGGTTTTAACCCCCTTTGCTAGTTTACTATTTTCTCCCCTGATCTGTAAGCTACTCAATATGTTTAATCTCTGTTGGGTTCGGACTCTGCGTTCTCCCCAAATTGCTAGTCGCTGCTTCTGATGCCTAGATAATGCACAAGTTCGACATGCAGAATGAGTTGCCAGGGATAAGAAATGCTAGGCTGAATTGGCAGAACAAGAGGAAAATCTATTTCCTGGATGGGTCAGGCATCTTTGTGCATATATTCGGCTTAAAGGGATCTTACAGGGGGGATTTATTTTATTTCTATGTAATTTTAAATTTCTGACAGTCACAGCTGTCAGAGACCAACTGGGGTATGGATTTTTCCGCGCTTTCCAGATCATTATGTCTCGGCACGCGCAGAGCTAAACGCCCACTGTAAAAGCAAGACTCCGGCGGAATAATTAAAAGCAGTTCATTCGGTACCCTTTAAAACTACTAAAATGAGCTGCTGCAATTGTCCGATGAATAACCTGCAGTGAAAGCTGATGGTGCTGAAGGGGGAAGCATGGAAAGACTAAAACCAGGTTGGAAAATCCCCCAGCAAGATGTGGATTTTGAGGTACAGGTAGTCCTCTATTGAAATCAGTTCATTTAGTGACTGTTCAAAGCTACAACGGCACTGAAAAGGTGACTTCTGACCGTTTTCACACTTACGACCATTGTAGCATCCGTATGGTCACATGATCAAAATTCAGATACTTGGCAACTGATTCATACTTATGACAGTGGCCCCTTGGGTCATCCGATCCCCCTTTTGAGACCTTCTGACAAGTAAAGTTAACGAGGAATCCAGATTCACTTAACAAACGTGTTACTAACTTAACAATGGCAGTGATTCACTTAGCAACTGTGGCAGGAAAGGTCGTAAAATGGGGCAAAATTCACTTAACAACTGTCTCGCTTAGCAGCAGAAATGTTGGGCTCTGTTGTCATCATACGTCGATTGGTACTTAACGAATCAAGGCGGAAAAGGCAAAACTTGGAAAAGAAACCGCTGGAAGTGAAGGAATTCATTTATCAATGGTTTGATAAACAATACAAACCAATGGTCGGTTTCTACCGGTTTGCCCTGGTTCGGGCGAACCTGTAGCAGCAGCGGCGGGAGGCTCTGCCCACCCGCCCGGATGTCATCACGGACGTTCTGCGCATGTGCAGAAGCATCACGCATGCGCAAAGCGCGCACACTCCCGTTCCCGAACCGGTAGCAAAGGCAAGTGAAACCCACCACTGATACAAACACCATGGGAGGAAAGCATTGGAAACTTTTCTAATAGCTGGCAAAGCAGCCTGCCATGAACTGCAGTCATTACATCCAGCTCTCTGTCCTTATTGGATTAAGGAAACAGATGGGCCGGTTCCTCTCCTCTCCTCCTTACGCTCACTTATGCATACATAAAAAGCACTTGAACTCTTCTAAGATGGGAATGCTCAGATTTAGGTAAATGATGCTGAAAAATTAAGAACAGATGGTCGGGAACACTCAAGGCTGCTTTGCGTTTTGCACACTTGGATGGCTGCATAGCTCCCACATTTTGGGCGTTCTGCGCTCCTAAATTCTATCCTTGGTATTTCCAGTTACAGGAGAGTCAAACGTTATGTGATACACAAAGAGGTTTAGAAGCCGCTACCCATTGTGGTAGAAAGTACTGAGCTTGAAAAGTAAAAAGTCTGACCTGATATAACTCAGCTTTTTATGTGCTTAAATGTAAAAAAAAAAAAAAAGGTAAGATGAGAATTGCATGAAAATATCACTTCCTCAAGCATTGGTTGAAAAAAAAAATGATTTAATTTGGTGTACATCTTTTTTAAAATTCAGGTAGTCCTCGACTTACAACCACAATTGAGCCCATAATTTATGTCGCTAAAGAAGACAGTTGTTAAGTGACTTTTTCCCCTTTCTTGCCGCAGTTGTTAAGTGAATGGTTGCAGCTGTTAATTTAGTAGCACGGTTGTTAAGTGAATCTGGCTTCCCCCATTGACTTACCTTATCAGACGGTCTCAAAACGTGGTCAAGTGACCCCAGGACACTGCAACCGTCATAAATATTTTACAACCTTTCTTGCCACAGTTGTTAAGTGAATCAGTGCCTCCTGTTAAATTAGTAACATGGTTGTTAAGTGAATCTGGCTTCCCTACTACCTGTGTGCCATTACTCTTTGAGAGAATATACTCGGGTGAAATCCTCTGAAGTCTGCTACTGGTTCGCTTCACGCAGGCTTTGTGCGCGCATGCGTGCTGCGCACACATGCACGCCGCAGGCACTACCGTGCAGCGCTGAAAAAGGAGCATTTTGAAGCCACCAGAGTCTGCAAAGTAAGTAGAACAGCGAGGGGGGGGATCAGTTGTGCCGCGTGATTTAGATTAGCTAGAAAGCAGGAAATCCTGCTTTCTAGCTAATCTAGATCGCGCGGCACAGCTGATCGTTGCACAGCTGATCGTCGGATATACCGGTTCGCCTGAACCGGTAGCATTTCACCTCTGAATATACTACATGGGAGTTTCATTTCTTTTTTAACCTTCGATTTCCCATTTCAGTTTTCATGGAAAGTAAACGTTAGATGAAGTGAGTGCTAATGTTTAAGATCGCCTCTTAGAAAGATCAGGCCATTAGCTAATGGCTACTATGATGAGCATATTTAGAACAGTAAACACCTTTTAAAACAAATAGAAAAGTAGCAGTGTGTCTTATGAATGCACGATGAGACCATAGTGAAACTTCAGACACTCTCTTCTGCTTAGGTGAAATTTACATTAGTTAAGATTCCGAGCATGACAGAGACCTAGTTAAAAGAGGATCCTGTTAGCATATTAAAGAAGGATTAAGATTTCCATCTAAGAATCCCCCTTGTTAGCAATAGAATGGAATTTATCGTTCAAAACTGAACGATTTGAGGAAACAATTGTTCAAGAAGCAATGTACGAATGAAAAATAATTTCTTCCTGTTAAGGAGGCATTTATTCAAGAACAAAGCTTCCTGTTTCCCTTTGTAGAAACAGATTCTATGTGTGCTCTTTTAGATGTATGCCACCATCTTTGATTAGGTTTAGAATGGCATAAAACAGTTCACCAATGCTGCTAACCTGCTGCTAAGGCAACCTTTGGAAGACTATATAATTTGATTAAAACATGCTTGCTAATTAAGTCATAAATGAGGCAACCCAGACCTTTTTCGGGAAAGGAGCCCTGCTTTGTGGAGTTGGGGGTGAACAATGAGAAGGGTTAGTTGTTGGCCAACAAAATTAATGGTTCACTGAATGCGAGGTCCGATCCCTTGCAGGGTGGTCACAGCAGTTTTCCCTATCTATGTATATTTTACATCTTTCATAGGTGACAATCAGAATGGGAGATCTAGTTCAGGATTTGCCCTACAGTAGTTGATACCCAGCGTGTTGCGAAGTGACAGTGATAATTATAGAGGCCATAGTCAAAACCACAATAAGCTCGTTGAGAAATAACAAGAACTTCAATTTGATGGAACAAGAATTGGAGTTCTATTTTTACTTGTAGTTGAATTGTTGTCATATGGAAAGGATGCCCAGTGCTTTCTTTTTATGTGTTAACATTTACCTTACAAAAATGTTTGTGGAGTAAGGAAATTTGGTCAGTCATTACTTTGAAAGTCTCAAACGTCATTTGGCTCCTGATCAGACGGTGTTTTTTGACATGGAATTTATTGTTTGAAAAAAATAATTCGCAGTCAGACGTAGATGCTAAGGTTAAAAATACCTTAGGGAGGCCCAAAATATTTCTGTGTCTTAACTGCATTCAAAAGTGTCTCAGAGATGACAATCCGTATCTTAGTTGTTATTGGAGTTCACCTTTATTTAGATTAAGCACTCGTATTTCAAGTGGAAAGATTAAGACAATTTAGAATTGTTCCCGAAATGGATAACAGTGATTCCAAAAAGTTCCAGAATGAAATGGGACTGTCTATCTTTGATGGGTTCTGCCTGTCCTGCTAAATCCAGCAGAGTGGACATAATCTGGGATACCTTCATGAAGCAGTTCACCTATGGGGCTAGAAAACATGTCTTCACTGTTATGGCACCTATTTTATGCAACACCCTATTTTGGTGTTTTCCACCCAGAATTATATTGGTAGAAGGGCAGCTATATAAATTTGTTAATAAAATAAAATAAAGCAAGATTTCAGGAATGCATGAGCATAACCCAAAAACCATTCAGACAAGAGATTTGTCAGCAGCAGCTGCAGAGACCATAGTGGACACAATGAATGGCTGCCATGACAACATAGCAAGAATCCACTAGATCAGTGCCCAGCTCTATCCTTTCTGGACTTCTCTGCCGTTTGTGTATCCAAGACCTTCCAAGCAGCTCATGCATCTGTTTCCATTCTTCTTCCCTAGCAGCTGTTATAAAAAGATTTTTAAAGTAATATTTATAGCCATCAGAACCAGGAACCCATTGGAAGCTTGCATGAATTCCATTTTCCCATGAATTTATCTCGTTCCCTTTGGAAACCACCTTAAAAACACCCCATTAGATTACAAAAAATTTCACAATTTATCCCACTTTCGTGAATATTAGTCCCAATTATTTGAGCATTTCCCCCGTAGAAGCTTTGATAAGTATGCTTTGTTGCAAAGTAAGTGGAACTTATAGGCTGATGTTGCCTTTGCTTGCATTTGCAAAAGCTACTGCTTTTCTAGTACAATCGGGGTTTTTTTGTGCTGTAAATGGTGCCTAAGTAACTATTCTTGTTCTGGTTGTCAGCAGTAGATAGGTCAGCAGTAGAAGTGCTGAAGCCCTATAGACCAGCAAACACTTGGCTTTTTTTCTTTTTTCTTTTGGAAAATAAATGCATTGTCCCTGTGTTCCTTGTTGAGGTTCATATGAACACAAAATGCAAGAACCCGCACTGCATATCAGACATTAATACAATTGAGAGAGTCCAAAAATATTTCACGAGAAGA
>QLTV01003646.1:2225062-2245514 GCA_003457575.1 Thermophis baileyi
TGATGAGATTAATAGTATTGCAGACTTAGTAAATAGTTTAACAGTGTTGAGGGGATTATTTTTTTAGCAGAGTGATGGCGTTCGGGGAAAAACTGTTCTTGTGTCTAGTTGTTCTGGTGTGCCGTGCTCTATAGCGTCGTTTTGAGGGTAGGAGTTGAAACAGTTTGTGTCCAAACTGTTGAGGGGTCCATTTTAGATCTTGTGATATGGTAGAACCTAGAAATTTGAAGGTCTCTACTGTTGATACTGTGTTGTTTAGTATTGTAAGAGGTGGAAGTATGGGAGGGTTTCTCCTAAAGTCTACCACCATTTCTACGGTTTTGAGTGTGTTCAGTTCCAGATTGTTCCGGTCGCACCACAAGGTTAGTTGTTCAACCTCCGGTCTGTATGCGGACTCATCATTGTCTTGAATGAGACCGATCACTGTTGTGTCATCTGCGAACTTTAGTAGTTTAACAGATGGATCGTTAGAGATGCAGAGATGTTTATATTTATCGTTTCAGTGGCAGCTCTTACACTATTTCCTCACATCCCACTTTAAAAAAAAATATTGTGTTTTGAGTAAATTTGCAAGGTGTTGATTAAAATAAAGTATTTGGTAGTTTCTCTGGAGCTGAGTGGTGCTAACATGCCTTATTGTATCGTTTCACTTCTGTGATTATAAGTGTTTCTTAAAGTTGCAGCTGCTAGGATAATTTTAATAATTTAATGGGGATGTTATTTTCCCTGTTCTTAACTCTCATGATGGCAAAGAGTTTACGAACCATGCCTTTAGTTTAACTGGAAAAGATCTCATAATGTTGCTTTGTGTTCGTTTTAGAGCTAGGTCAGTTTTCCTCAGTCATGATGCCTTTCAAATGTGTGAACTTCAACATCACAATTCTCAACAAGAGCCTCAGTGGTCAGAAATTCAGACAGTCAAAAGTCAGGATGGCAACCAAGTTGGAGAAGGCTGATCGATAGATTAGAATCCTGGTCATATTAAATACCATTGAGGCATTTCTAAAGAGTCTCCCGTCTGTGAGAACTGTGGCCTTTTAGCTGTTGCTGAGCTTCATTTCCCACAGCTGCTCCCAGGAGTCCTAAAATTGCAGTTCAAATTTATCCACCTCTGGAAGGCCATAAATTCCCTGTTGTTATCTGATAATACAGCATTACTGATGTGTCAGTTTGGGCAACATCAAGACAGACCTACTGGCAAAAGTAGGTGGATAAAAATGCTAAATCCTGACTAAACATCTGACTGACTGTGCAACCAACAATTATTTATGAAATCTATATGGATCCTGACTCCCAGCAACTCTGGGTGGTATACAGTTGTTAAAAACACTATTCAACAAAACAATGCAAAAACTCAAAAGCAGCCTAAGGCGAAGGAACAGCAAGAACCCCCAAACCTGGGAGGGTCTAGGACAGGGGTGTCAAACTTGATTTCATTGAGGGCAGCATCAGGGTTGTGTTTGACCTCGGGGAGCCAGGTGGGCATGGGTGGGAGGGGGTGGGCGTGGCCCTCTACCAGCGAAAATGGAGCTCACGGGCCCTGTTTTCAGCGACGACAGCCTCCTGCAGCCCTCTGTCAGCGAAAACGGCCCTCAGCGAAAACGTGTGCGGCCTCCCATTTTTGCTGGCAGAGGGCTGCAGGATGCAGGCCAGATCTAAGCACCCCACGGACTGGATCCGGCCCCCGGGCCTTAAGAGTTTGACACCCCTAGTCTAGGACAACTTGCCATGGCCATCTCGCTGCACAGGACAATTCACCACAGGGCAATTTGACGCTGTGTTAATCCTTTCATTCTGTTACTTTTACTATTGGTGACCATGCTTTTGCCCAAATTATTACAACTCTTGCACCTCTGGATTGACTTTCTTTATTTTATTATTATTAGCCACAGTTCCATTGAAATTAACTTAATTTTTCTATTTGTTGAACTTGTCCCATGGCAAGTTGGCCGCAGTAAGTTGGCCGTGGTGAGTTGTCCCATTCTGAACCTGGAGAGTAACAAAGAAAAAGAAGAAAAAGGTGTCAGTAGTCCTTGCAAAAGGTCTGGGTGAATTCTTATTTCTAAACCCAGAAGAGATGCCACCACTATGTTCCATGAGGAATTTCAAAGAGAAATCTCATGGAGAAGGTGTCTGCAGGCAACTACCATGACAAAGAAACATGACAGAGAAATGATGACATAATAGAGTCCCTGTTCTTTTATTGGTACATCTGATGACAGTCACAAATAAGTCCTGGGATTCCTGCCATGATATCAGAGTGGGCATTTCACCTCTTGTTTCCATCTGTGGACACCTAAATTCATGACAACCTGAACAGTCGGAAAACTCGTCTCTTTGCAAATACTCTTATTTCCATTATTTGTGCATATCTACTAAGAGCAGAAGTGTTTGCACAACCGCCAGAATAAAATCATGGGTTTTTTTGGCATAACCCTAGCAGGAAATAGAGACACAGATTCTGTTTATTTATAGCTGAACTATAGGGCTATACTATTTATGAATGGCATGGTTTTATTTATAACCTGCCTTTCCACCAAGAACTAGAAGTTAAGGAAATCAATCATGCAGGATGGGAAAGGACAGAGTCACAGAGAAGTTATTTTGAAGCTGTTGAGCTGTGAACCAGTAACATTAATTAAAGATGGCCCTAGGCAAGCCATTGTGCTTTTAACAGCATTTGAAAGATCCATTATCTTCTCCTCTCTTGAAAGTTGATTGTTAAGATCATTGAGACAATACATGCACAAAATATTCCAAAGGGCCATATAAAAGCTGAAACAGGATTTTTACCATTCCCAGTTGCCCTGCTTTGTGACATGCCCACCCGTGCCCGCTCAGGTTGAATCAAGAAGAGGTAGCCATATCCCCTGAAAAGTGGATGGTCTTGGACAAAGTTTGTAGAGTTAGAAATAGGGCTGCATACTTAACTACCTGCCGGTGAATTTTTCGATGCCAAGTAATGTGTCAGGAGCTAGTGGAGCATGGTAAGTTAATTACTTGTGTGCACAGCAAGAGGCAACAACAAACAGCAAGGCACCAATGATAGGAAGAACGAGACTTCATTTCAGTCACCAGAGATTGTTTTGTTAATGAATCTATCCAGTCAGCTGGGAATCAGCAATGCTGATAAGGCCCGCTATGGCTCTAAGTGTAATACCAATAGGAAGATTAGCCTCTCAACCAAAACGAGGCTGTTGCCATCTTTTTCTTCCTAAATTACAAGGAAAACTGAGCTTCTACAGAGTTGTACCACGATGGTTGTTGATGATAATTAAGATTTTTTTTCAAGGAAAGCATGCCAAGAGTGATGTGATGTGTCTTTCAAAGCCTGGGTAAATGTTATTAATTTAACCAGTTGGTTGGTATGAGCCACCTGGAGGTCATGCTGTTTGTTGGATTTGTGATCTTCAGCTAGCAAAGCCAACTGTTTGCATGACCGAGGGATGAAGGTAGTTGTCATCCAATCCTGTCAGCCCTTTGAGGTAGGCAAGGTCCAGAGCCAGACACAGCAGAGATTCCAAGAATGCCTCTTTAGCCTTATAGGATAGAATAACAGAATCTCGAAAGCTCATCAGGGTTTCTCTCTGCCCCCTTTTATGTAGACTTTGGGAATCTGTTCGAGGTAGGGAATTTAGCCATTCATAAATGTCTTCTATAATGATGTGGCCAATCATAAAGTATTCATTGACTGGAAGTTATACCTGGTGCACAGTTAGGGGGTCGTTCTAGAGTTGCAACTCCCGCTTAAGAACAGGTAACTATCATGGCTAGGAGGCCTTTGCACAGCTTTGTATTGTCCATAGTTGTGTGTGTTGCTGGATCAAGAGGCTCTGCTCATGGTCACTTATGTCCTGGTCGCTTCCCAGGTGGACAATTGCAATGTGCTTTACATGGGATTGTCCTTGAAGAGTATTTAGAAGCTTCAGCTACTGCAAAATGAGGCAGCGTAGGTACTTATGCATGCCCCAAGAATGGCACATGCTACAAATCTGCTCCACAAGCTCCGTTGTTTGCCAGTTTGCTTCCGGGTTTTGATCTTTATGGGGCTAAATTATTTGAGGGGCTGCCTATGTAGGAGATGACCAGGCTGAGCCGAAGGGAGGGGTTAAACGTGTCATAAGTCATGAGTCCCTGCGCACCTGCAAGAGATCTAAGTCCATCCCACCTTGACTGCCTACTTCATTGCAGCTTATTTCCCTTGACCATTAGTAGCTCAGATTTTTGTAGAGAGCTTAAGCTTGCAATAAATCTTTATATTCATTTGAAGTGTCTGAATCCTGATTTCCCCGGCGCTTGACAGCCTATTTCCAATTATGTCTGCCCATCCCATCAGGTCTGGCACAAATTGTATGTTGCAGATTCCATTTGTTAAGGAATTACAGTTAATAGAATCCAGGAGAGTGTGCTTTTTCTGTTGTTACACCCACACAATGTCTCTTTGGAACCCTCCTTCCTTCCTTCCTTCCTTCCTTCCTTCCTTCCTTCCTTCCTTCCTTCCTTCCTTCCCTCGCCTCCCTCCCTCCCACCAGAGGTAACTCTGGCCAGAGCACAACAATCTCCTGGACTGGCCCCATCCTTGGTAGCCTTCCATAAATCCCTCAAAACATGGCTCTGTCAACAGGCTTGGGCATCTCAAGGAAATGATATTTTGTTGAGATGGCCACATCATCTGTAACACTGAAGATAATCTTTTCTAGTCTTTCTTAATAACATTCATCTTTTTTTAAAAAAATTATGGAGTGTTTTAATGTTTATTTTTTACTGTACATGACCCATAGTCCCATTCAGCGATATGGACAACTACATAAATGAGAGGAATGAATAGTAAAATAAAATAAAACCGTGGGCGTCTTCTCTTCAATACAACAATTCCCATTCCAATTCCATTCCTTTTCCAACCCAGAATGCACCTTTCCACTTGATCCATTTTGTGTATGCACGTGTGTGTGTGTGTGTGTGTGTGTGTGTGTGTGTGTGTGTGTGTGTGTGTGTGTATGCAAGTGAAGCATTGTTTTTATTTTTTAAGAATGTCACTTGTGCACTTCATTTTGAAGCATACCAGCTTTTTTAATTTAAAAAAGAAGAGGCTAATTTCTAGAGGTTAGGTATGCCGGGGAACCTGACAGGAAAGTATCTCTGAGCACATGAAGTTTTTTTTCATACCGCATTCTGAACTCCGGGTTTCTGCAGAGCCAGGAAGAAGAGGGCTAAAACAACTTGGTGTGTATCCAAATGTCTCTTGTTCTTAACCCGGTCTCAAAGGTGGGAGTCAACTTTACACGTGGAAGAAACCCAAGACACTGACCTACATTTCACAGCGTTTGTTGCTTCATTTCGCGCTTGGTGTGCCTTCCTACTAGCTGTGCTATATTTAGCATCCACTTTACTCACCCCTGAAGAGGAGTCTCTCTCAGACAAGCTAATTAAAAGGAGGAAGCAGGACACCAACACACTTGCCATGTCAGCAACAGGGCCTGGATTGCTTAACGGGGAAGAATCGGCTTGTTGGATTTAACAGTTCGATTTACTTTCCAGGCTGACCTTAAAGTTGACGTCTGCTTTCTACTTTGATTTGCCCTCCTGAGCCAACATGACTTTGGAACGCTTGAATATGAGTTCTGAAAACTCTTTATTGAGACCATGAACACTTAAGTGTGACATTGTTTGAGTTTTAAAACATTTACTTGTTGAAGGATTTGGGGAAGTAATTTGGAATTAAAATATTGTCCCTGGGAGAAACTCAACTTCTTATTACTGGAAATGGCAAAGAGAGGGCGGGGGGGGGGGGGACGACAAGATTTGAAACTATGTATAACTTTGTTTCAGCTTCTAAAAGTGGTGTGGTGTCAATCCAGAAGGGAATCCATAGGTTAAAGTTATGGAGAACCTTTCTCAGATTTTTATTTATTTATTTATTTTCAATTTCCCAATCAAGTCTGTGAAGATGCCCTTGAGATGCCCTATCCAAGCACTAATCCTGTCCAAGGGAACAGGGTTTGGGATCAACCAAGTTTGGCTAATGTTTCCAAGCTGCAGTAGAAAGTAGTGTAGATAAGGATTGAAGAGAAAACTCCATAACTGTTTCATAACAGGGTCACTTTATCATGGGACAAAGCAAGATGGCTATCTATAGCAACCTTCCCAAAGGTAGCTAGCGGTCTGTAGACTTCATACCCAGAAAGCAAGAAACAAAGGAAGGCTCAGCAAGAGTTTAAACTAAGACTTGAGCCTGCACAAATATCTCACATTTCAGTTGAAAGTTTCGATAGCTTGATCCCATTCATCTGCTTGATTCAAATTCTGATCTCAGGCAGGCCTCCATACTTTTTTTTTAAGTTAAAAAGGATGAAAGCTAAATTTAATTTAAATGTGATTATGAATTAAATTAGTTACATACAGTTGATGTATTATCATTCTGCCTTTCTAGCAAATGGTTTCCATTAGATTGCAATTTTTAGGAAGGTTCTGAAATGGGGTCACAGATACCGCACCCCTCTCTAAATGCTGACAGGCATACTGGTAGTTTATCATGACTAATAGATAATTGGCATCAATTCAGGCATGCACACAAGTTCCCCTTAAGTTTGTTGTTGACTGGGTCCTGCTTCAATTCTGGAAGGCCTTCTTCCTATCACCTGAGTCTCTGTCATTTGCAAGACAAGTAAGGGTTAAGATCGTTCAGAGAACTTAACAATGTCATCTTAATCCAAAATAGATTCTTCACCCCTAGCTTGCAAGTTCAAGAGAGAAATACTCATTGTTGAAAACTGTGTCAATGAAGAATTGATTAGTTGCAACTACAGCCACATTTGCTGCAGAACATTACGGAGTCTAAAAAAACATTAGTGCTATTTAGCATCTTAATATTTGTGCCACTTCATGGTACTTTTGCATCAATGGTTAGATCTATGGAAGGTGAGCTCTGGGAAGTTTTTAGTGTCATTAAGTAGGAGATGGCAATTGCTTGTAAGACATCTTGGGAACAATTGCATTTTGGAATATTAGAGTGAGGAACAGTTGGACTGTATCATCTGTTGTCACATCAACACTTGTTAAAAGTCCCAAAATGAAGTGAAATATCTGTCCTCCATTAGGCTGTTTGCTTGTAGTCAGGTCAACATGTGGCTAATAGTAATTGCTCAAGTGTTGCTTGTAAACTGAAATAATAGTCTTGTCTTTCTTTGAACTGACTAAAGAGCAGTCAGGAATGTGACTAAGAGTCAGTTGATCATTAATTACCAAATTTAAAATGAAATTCCAAGAATAATATCTAATAAAGATATTTTCCCGCTTCCTTAAGAAGCTGTTCCTAAATTTAAAAGTACATTTTTAATTTAAAAGTTCATACATGCTATATGTTTTAGGGAATTAATATAATTGTTAGGACAATTATTATTGCTTATTAAATGTGTAGGCCAGCAGATCATTCAAGGCTAGCAGTTTACATAAGATAAAGTTTAATAAAACATCCACAGTAAAGAAAAATGAAGTATAATGGTAAAAAAGAAAATAAGCATCAATCCCAAAACAATAGAAACACAATAATGATGGTGAATATTGATGTCCCAAAAGTTATCTCGAAGAGTTTAACCTTAACTAGTTTAATTGTACAAGCTGAATGGTAACAAAGAAACTATTTGTGACAATGATCCACAATTTGTATATTCACCATTGGCTTTATGTATAATAATATTTTGGTAGGGCAACGTTGAATAAAAGTAACAGAACAGAACCTTGGAGGTCTTCTAGTCCAGCCCCCTGGCCGTGAAAAACGGGCCCGTTTTTTGCCTCCCAAACCCCCCATGCGTTGCATTTTTGCCCTCCCCAGCCCCCAGGAGTACTCTGCAGGTCTCCCAAACCCTTTGCGCGCCCCTTTTTTGTGAAAAAAACGGGCCTGTTTTTGGCGAAAATGGGACGGGCGGGGTTTCAGGAGGCCAAAAATGGCTGTATTCGATGTATAAGACGCACCAACATTTCCACCCTCTTTTGTGGGGGGGGGGAAGTGCATATTATACTCCTAAAAGTACGGTATTTGCTGAATGATAATACCCCTGATGAGCTACACAAAGGAATAACAATTCAAGCAATCTTTACTTATCCTTCTATTAATTAACAGCGGTTAATCTTCTGAAGTTTGCTATCAATTAGTTTATCTTTTCTCTTCTAAAACAAGAGGCACTTAATACTGTCTTGGGTGTGACTCTTCCAACATAGCATTATACTTTCCCAAACATAACCATCGCGATCTTTTGAACAAACCAAGCTCCTGCAGGACTGGAAGAGCTGAACCTCAAACAACGTGTCTACTAATATTAATGGCTACTTCCTGTATCCTAGGCCATAGGTTCTGATTCCTGGGAAGTCACAATGGAAGGAGATGATTGCCCTCCATGGCAGATTTGTGAGCTTTTCAAATGTGTCCAGTTGCCACTGTAAGACACAGAGTTAGATAGTGTTGTGGTCCGCCAGTGGCCAGCGGAGCTGGCAGCAGATTTGGACAGTGAGGAGGTTGGGGAAGGGCCAGTCCTGGAGTCTGGGGAAGGCTCTGACGAGTGCTCTGTGTCAGAGGCGGAGATGGGGCGCATGCGCAGAGTTGCCAGTCGAAGGGAACAGCTAAGGAACAAGGGTCGACTTGGGAGTTAGGCCACAGGTGGACGATGAATGGCCCCTCCCATAGGGAATAAAAGAGGAGCAAAAGGGGATGGGAGTTTGCAGGAGACAATTAGTTTGCTTAATTGGTTTGTGACTCTCAGAGACTTCTTGCCAAGTTTTGAAGATATCGGCCTGGCAGCTCTCCAAGCCAGATAAGGTCTGTGACTGTAAATTTACCCTTGAAAGACTTTGCTGGATGTGAATGAGAAGAATTCACAGAAACTTAATAAAAAGGGTTTTTTGTCGGGACAAGGAGTCTGCTTTGTGGTTTGTGGAATCTTAGGTCAGAACAGATAGGTTTGTGGCATGATCTAATCAGATTCTTCTTATATGGGAATCATTTAAACTATTGTTTAAAATGCAGCGGGAATAGTCGCAGAATAGCTTTAGAACAGAGAGCCGCGGTGGCGCAGTGGTTAGAGTGCAGTACTGCACTCTACTGCAGGCTACTTCTGCTGATCACCGGCTGCCAGCAGTTTGGCAGATCGAATCTCACCAGGCTCAAGGTTGACTCAGCCTTCCATCCTTCCGAGGTGGGTAAAATGAGGACCCAGATTGTTGGGGGCAATAGGCTGACTCTGTAAACCACTTAGGGCTGTAAAAAGCACTATGAAGCGGTATATAAGTCTAAGTGCTATTACTATTTAGGAGAGCATTAACTTTCCCCAATCTCATGCTTGGGAATTCTGTGAGTTATTGTCCCAATGTATCCAAGAGACCTAATGTTACAGTACATTTTCATCGAGCACAGGCCTACCGAAAGCTATTACTCATGGAACAAATTATAATTCTTTTATTCCAACTTTAGACCCTGAAGAGAAATGTCAGGACAAGTTTGACATCTTCTTGCCTTTCTCCCTTATTATCAGAGACATCTGGCTGTGCCCTGGGGTGGTTCCAGGGGTGAAATATTGATTAGGGCTGTTGCATCTGTCTGGATTGATAGTGGCAAAGGTGATTCACGGCTGATATGGAAGTGAACATTGTGTTTGTTGGGACTGCTTTAAATAAAGTTCACCTTTCCAGTTGTTTGAACTCAGGAAAAGACACAGCTTCTTTAGGAAGGGAGCTCCCAATGCATGTGTGAGCGTTATATCACCTTTTGTCCTTCAAAGCTAAATACAGATGTAGATCCTAATATTTATGCCTTGCTCAATTTCTGCATTGCAAATCTAAGATATGTTATTTGATGAGAAGCTCTCTTAGGGCATGCCACAGTTTCGATGTTTTGTTTTAAATTCCCACACCTTTCTATTGAGAAAAACATTGAGAAATTGCTGTGCAGATGTATCAAGTCCATGTGGGTTTCTGTTTTCTAGATATTATTAATGCAGGACACTATGGAAAATAAAGAATGCAAATTGCTCTAGTCACTGAAAGTTGCTATTAATATTGAGCAGTAACATATTCCCCTATTTAGTAAGTTCTACTTATTTCTATTGTTGTGCAAGAGTTGTTCAGATAAAAGCATAAAACTTTGTTTAAAAAAAAAACTGGCGTAGACAAGCTATCTCTTACAGAAATACATTTTAGAGATACTTCTTGTCTTAATCCACCAATATTTCATTCCAGTATCTGTCCTTTTTCTAGCAGTAATATCTGTGACTAAATTTAACACTGAAGCTGGTTCTGTGTATTGATAGACCTTTTTCGGCTATATCAAATTACAGGTAGTCCTCGACTTATGACCACAATGGAGCCCAAAATTTTGGTTGTTAAGTGAGACATTTGTTAAATGAGTTTATGACCTTTCTTGCCACAGTTGTTAACTGAATCACTGCAGTTGATCAGTTAGTAACCCGGTTGTAAAATGAATCTGGCTCCCCCATTGATTGTGCTTGTCAAAAGGTTGCAAAAGTTGATCACATGACCTTGGGACACAGCAACGCTCATGAGTATGAACCAGTTGCCAAACATTTGAATTTTGATTGCATGATCATGGGGCTGCTACAAAGGTTGTAAGTGTGAAAAATGGTTAAGTCACTTGTAAGTCAAGTCCGTTGTAACTTTGAACGCTCAATAAATGAATTGTTGTAAGTCAAGGACTACTGTAAATGTATGCTGATCATAACTTTCCCACCGCCTTAGTTGTGTCCATTATGAGCTAATAAGGTAAACAAACAAACAAAAATAATCTTGGTTTTTTTTCCAAGCCAATATCAACACTTTACACTGTCCTGGGAATAGGCTTCAGAAGATGAAGCACACATGTGGCTTTTTTTCTGAATTATTTGGAGAAGCAGGAGAACATAATTAAAATGGAAAGTAGTACCTCAGGTTTATACAATATCATTCATAATTGTGTGATTTATTTTTTTGAGGCTGCCTTCCTATTCCTTCAGGATTGACAGTTCCTATGATTCTTTCCACCTTCTAGAATTGTATCTCAACTTCTAGTTAACAGATGCTTTGTGTCATGAAGGATTTTAGGGACATCCTGCACAAGTATCTTACTAACTCTCGCTTGGCTTTCATTTGATTGCATAGATCCAGAATGGAGCCAGTCTACCGTTCCATCCATGTAACCATGGGTTATAGCCCATGCTATAATTCCATTGGGCTTGAAGGCCAGTCTAGTTTTCCTCATTTTCTTTGAGCTTAACAAGTCATATATGTATATCCTGGATCATTATAGAGTTATACTGATATGTACTCAAATGAAAGTACAGTTCTTCTGCAAAGTTTCCGTTGAAAACATTTAAATCAGGGAGGTTGCACTCGGCGATTACACAGTTTGAAGTCTTCCAGGTGTTCAATTAAAAGTTTGTATGCTGCAAAATATTGGAGGCAAGAGTCCTTGTGACCTCTAGATGGCAGCAAAGAGTTAGCATTTTCAATATTGTTTTCTGCCATTTTAGACCTGTTTCTCAAAAAAAAAAATCATAATATTAATAAATGTATTCTATTTGGTGACTAAATTTATAGTTTTATTGGGTAATGGCTGGATTTGCACCTCATATTACAAAAACCATAGCAATTTTTAGAAAAGAAAAGCAGACAAACTGTACTACCATATTTTTCGGACTATAAGACGCACCGGTGTATAAGACGCACCAAGATTTCGAAGAGGTAAGTAAGAAAAAAAAGTGTTTGTCCTCCCCGGCCCCCAGGAGCACTCTGCAGGCCTCACAAACCCTCTGCGCGTCCTGTTTTTCACAAAAATGGGTGAAAATGGGCCCATTTTGCGAAAAATGGGGTGCACAGAGGGTTTGGGAGGCCTGCAGAGTGCCTCTGGGGGCTTGGGGAAGGCAAAAACGCCCTCGTTTTTGCAAAAAATGGGCAAAAAACGGGCCATTTTTTGCAAAAACGGGGTTGTTTTTGCTTTCCCCCAGCCCCCAGCAGCACTCTGCAGGCCTCCCAAACCCTCTGCGCACCCCGTTTTTTTGCAAAAACGGGCCCATTTTTTGCAAAAATAGGATGCGGGGGTGTGGCTTCGGGAGGCCAAAAATGGCTGTATTCGGTGTATAAGACGCACCAACATTTCCACCCTCTTTTAGGGGGGAAAAAGGTGCATCTTATACTCCGAAAAATACGGTAATTAAAACGAAAACAGTAATATACAACAAATGTATTAGTTTTGAAATTGTAATATCAAAGAGAATAAAACAAATTGTGAAAAGTAGAAAATCAACAGAAATTAATGCATTATATTGATGATAAATCTTCTAAATATGTATCCATTTCATCATTATCAAATTATGCCTTAAAATTGTCTATACTTATAAAATATTATGAACTATGTCAAAACTAAATGTATTGTGTCATTTAAAAAAAAGAAAGAAAAAGAAATCCTTTTCAAAAACTGATAAATTATATGTTGCTTGAATTCAGTCTTTGATATTCAGAATAATAGTACTTTTCCAATATCTCAGTATAATTCTCTTGGTTATTCCTCATGCTTGATTATAACCGACATTACTGAAAACAGTTAGCTTGTACAATTTTGGAATATAATTCAAAATAGCATTGACATCTTTAACATGATAACCTTTGCCCATAGATCTATTTCTAGATGTTACAATATTCTTCTAAAAAGAAGCCAAATGCAGACATGACCTAATCATACAAGTCACTATAATTTCACATTTCTTACATTGCCAACAGAGAAAATCGACAGTCTATCTTTCGGATAACATTCTTTGAAGAGTCCAATAAATTCAGAATAACTTGAATTCTCACTTCAAAGACACACACCAAGGGTTATTGATTAAGACTTGAATAGATGGATTGAGACTTTATGCTAAGCCATAAAATGTGAATTACAAGCAATCTTTATCTCAAGAACGGGAACTTCTGTACAAGATAAATATGGCCAACTGGATCTCCTTATAGAATAATAGAATCATAGGTCTGGAAGGGACCTTGGAGGCCTTCTAGTCCAACCCCCCTACCCAAGGCAGGAATCCCAGGCAAATGATTGTCCAATCTTTTCTTGGAAACTTTTAGTGATGGGGCACTCACAACTCCAGGAGAAAGCTGTAATTGACTGTTTTCACTGTCAGGAAATTTCTACTTAGGTCCAGGTTGAGTCTCTGATGAACTTCCATCCATTTCTTCTTGTCCTGCCCTCAGGTGCTTTGGAGAATAAATTAACTCCTGTGTGACAACCTTTCAAGTATTGGAGGATAGCTATCATGTCACTCTAAGCCTTCTCTTTGTTGGGCTAAACATCTAGTTCCCTTAACATTCATTGTACAGTTTAGCCTCCAGATCCCTTATTTTTTGTTGCTCTTCTCTGCACAGTTTATTCTACGAAGTCCTCCATGACTCCAAAAAATGACAGAAGATCAAATTCTGCCTGAACTATCTTGAAGCTGAAGATCCTACATCTCTCTGTTATTTCCCATTAAGAAAGTGAGGATTATGTCCACAACTGGCTTCTGAGTGAAGTACCACTACCTTGAGGTGGTAGCTGGGCCAGTTTTATTCATCTTTCATTGTTTTTGTTGAGGAATGATACCAAAAGAAGCTGTTTCATTTTGGAGCAAATGGGGCAGCATATTGGAATGAAGTGGGGAAGTGAAGAAGGATAGTGAGGTAGGTGTCCTTCCCCATCATTTGCAACTCGGAGTCCTTCAAGAGTTGAAGCTTCTCTACCCTTGTAAATAGCATATATCCTTTTTTATTTGAATTTCCAAGTGCTGAGTTATCAGGAGTTGGCTGAAATAAATTATTTCTAAAACTCTGATGGATTGTTCTTTTCAGCTACTTTGCATACCTTGTCTTTTAATGCATTATTTTTTCAAGAAGTGCCATTTGATAACTCTTTAAAATCATGTTGAGTTATTTAATTTAATTGAAATTTAATGGCAGTAGTATGAATTTGAATAAAATGAATTATGGACAATTCAGATGAAACCATCATAAATACTTTTTCATAGAATACATTTTTCATAGCTTTGTTCAGATACTCAGAGCGCTGTGCTTTGAGAACAAAAGAAATGGGTTTGTTTTCCACGTTAGGGAATATTTCTATAACTCCAATCACAAAAACAAAAACGAAAAGAATTGTTTTTGAATATGGGATGCGAAAATGATTACCAAAGAGAAGACATGTCTTTACTGTCAAAGAGGCAGCAAGATGGACAGAAGGATGTTATTAATCAGAAAACTACACCCAATTACTGTTCTCTTTTATTCATTCATGGCAATTAGTGGTATTATTTATGAATTATTCATTGGTGGAATTGATATTAAAAACAAAAGCCTTTTGTATGGTAAGAAGTTACAGCCTTTGGTTCTTGAATTTTGCCCCAAATGAATAAAAGAGAACAATCACTACACTGGGTGACATCTTAAACGATAACATCTCTCTGTCTCATGGTAAATTTCTGTACAAGGCATATTCCATCTCATTCTCCTTTTGCCAATAGGAATAAATGTATTTCGCTTTTTTTTGTTTTGTTTTTTAAAACTGTTTAAAATCCTGGCTTAAATGGCAATCAATTACAAAACTGTAGGTTGTAATTTGTGGCTCATTTAACAATAGGTTTAAAAGCTCCTTAAAGTGAGGTTTCAAATATAATAATGTTGTTCCTGAGTATTTAATTTCCTCCAACTCAGCATTGTACTGAATAGTTATAAACATTTGCATATAGATATTTTTATAATCAAGTTTGTATAGCCACTTGTCTCAACAAAAATGAATCTGGACGGCACATGTATGAACGTACAGCAGTTTAAATGGATTAAAAATGGCATTGTGGCTTCAGTAAGTTTTCAGTAATTATGTTTGATTATGCAGAGGCTTCTTATGGCGTGTCAGAGAAGAAGGAGATAATCTCTGTGGCCCAGATGAAGTGTCTCCCAAGTTATCAGGCAAAATGATTATAGACCATGTTAGTAGAGTTGTATGAATGCAACACGTAGTTTTACTCTCTTTTCTGCTAAGGTGGTAAATGTAAACATATCAACATTCAAGGTTGACTCAGCCTTCCATCCTTCCGAGGTGGGTAAAATGAGGACCCAGATTGTTGGGGGCAATATGCTGACTCTGTGAACCGCTTAGAGAGTGCTGTAAAGCACTGTAAAGCGGTATATAAGTCTAAGTGCTATTGCTATTGCTATTGCTATAACTCCTGTTTTCTTAGGTAGAGGCTTAAGATCTGGAAGTCTACAGAGAGATATTTGTGGGACAGATCAAAACTTTACAAAACTTGAGTCTGTACCATGTGTAGAATTGGAAATGACCTACATTTGCTACTGTGCCATCTTCTGACAATCTATATTTAGTAATGGCACAACAGTAAAGGCACATTAAAGTTGTTGTCTAGTAAGAGAAAACCTAGCTAGGATGCCTAGTAAGTGCAGAATGTCCTGAATTAAGTATGCATCAGTGTAGTTTAACTAGTAGCTTCATTATCTCAGTTTATAACACACTGATCTGTATTATACATCCTCAGGGTAAATTCTTCCTGGTTTGGCTGCTCATAATGTGTGTTTGCCATAATTGCTCTTTAATGACATTGGTTGGTATAAAATGATAGGGTTACTCTGCCAATGCTAGTGTCATAAACAGCGGAAAATTCAAGCTCTTTCTGGTTTGCCATTTCACTTAGATCAGCATAAAAGTAAGAAAAAGAATTGTCATCGGAGAATCGTGCTGCTTAGGACTACTTTTAATGAAAAGCTGGCTAAAATATTGCATGTATAATAGGAGGCATGCAAAGAATCAATATATTTTCAGAGACACCTTCTTCTGGCAATGAAAAACATATTAAAAACACGCAACAAATGAAAGATACATAGGTACTTGGGAATTAAGAGTTGCTATTGTGTAAAAAAAATATGTGCAGGGAATCTTTTTTTTTTTTTTTAGAAAAACAACAAAAACAGTAATTGGAAAGTTAATGGAAACAAATGACTGGGTGTTAATATTTCTTTTTTAAAAATTGTACTTCTAATCTATAGGCTCTGTGTAAAATGTTTTTTACTGTGTTGCACCAAAAATTGTGAAAGTTTATATTAAGTTGTAATTAGATTTAGATGGAATTCATTATTTTTAATGGATTCCATTAGTGAGGTGAAGTCATTATTTGGGATGTACAATTGCAAGTAGCAAAACAAGCTAATTTTTGGCTTCTATTTAAAGATGGCTTACACAATAAAGGAGCTATTATTAAAAGTGCTGTTAAAAAGATTTTTTTTTGTTAAAGGAAGGAAAAAAGCTAACATTTGAATTGTAGACCTAAATAAGATTCCCACTTTTTTATATGAAGCAAACTGTTTATTTTCAACGATGGATAAGGGAGGAGGGGGAAGTAGAGAAGAAGGAGGAGGAGAAGAAGAAGGAGGAGGAGGAGGAAGAAGAAGAAGAAGAGGAGGAGGAGGAGGAGTTTGGATGAGGAGGTCGATAGGTTCCTCATCTTCTTGAGTTGTTTTTTTGGGGCAAGGGGGCTCCAGCATTAAGCATTCTGCATCTCACATGATGGCTTCGCACAATTTTTTTTAAAGTGTTTATTTTTATACTTGGACAAGTCCTCTTACCACAGGGGTGTCAAACTCATGGCCCGCGGGCCAGATGCGTCACGCGCTGGCCACACCAACCTCCATTTTAGCAAAGGGGAAAAAAGTTATGATACGTCACTTGACGTGTCATCGCGGGTTTGACACCCCTGTCTTACCAGGTTACAAACTGGAATGCAGACATTAAAATCTAACATAAATACATGAAAAAAAGTGAATCTCAGGAGCTCTAAACTTGTGCATATGCGACAGTTCAATAAATTTCAGTTGTAGAAATTTACCCCTTCTTTCTGAACTGGATGAGTCCATAGTGCAAATTTCCACTGCACTGACCACCAGTACTTTATCAAAAATGCTCACTACGGTAGATATTACGAAAAACAGGAACTATCTATCCATGTTTAAGGGCAATGTATGTTAACCTGTGCATTGCCCTTCTCTCTGTTTCATAAGGTCTAACAAAGGATCAACAGATAGTTACCATCATTCTTGTATTAGGTTGCCATGACTCTGTAAACAGTTTTCATAGTGTCTTGTTTCAGAGCTATGGGTATTCTTGCATTTTGTTCTATATGCAAATTTTATTTTGCTTTTGATTGTATGAAGCAACAGGGAAAATAGTATCTGCATATTTTGTCTGAGTTTCTGCTTTTTTAAAGGACTTGTAGTGTTACTTTCTTTTATTTAGATTGCATCCAAGACTCAGAAGGATGCATATGTACTGCAGATGTCATCAGTGGATTGTACAGAGAAATTTTCCAGTTTCTTGCTGCCTTTTCTTCCCAATCAGTGGTTCTTCTATTCTTCTCTGGAGAACACACTATTCTCTTCTGGTGCTGTTAACTCCCAACATCTCCCCAAACACTGAATCGTTATTTATTTATAATTTATTTTATTTTGAGGGTTGAAAGGCTGAGGGTTGTGTTGGATAGAATTATTGTGTAAAGTGAGAGAGCCGACCAGATTTATCTTTGTTTCGTGACCTTGGTGGGGAGGTTCAGCTTGAATTTTCCTTGCTTTAACTATCTTTTAAATATTACATTTTTCAGTACACCTTTTGTACCTTCCGCTGTCAAAATAGGAAATTTCACCACCCAATTTTGGCAACTGTATCGCTGAAAATCAGCCATTGAATTGAGAAGTCTACAAACAAAAAAAGTGAGGGATTACTACTACATTCAAATTGGAAGCACCTCAACGAGGCGCTTCTGGGTTGAAAGGTTTAGCTGGTGACATCACTGTTGCCCGAGGGATGCCTGGTTGGGGGCTCCTTTCACATCCCTGTAAATTTTCCCAGTGAAGTGGTACCTATCTTATCTACTCACGGATGCATACTTTCAAACTGCTAGGTTGGCAGGAGCTGGAGCAAGTGATGGGAGCTCATCCCGTCATGCAGTAGAACTTGGGTCTCGAACGTAGGCTTGTTAATTATTAGTCCAGCGGTCTAACCATATGAGCCACTGCGTTCCAATTGAGGGGCTGAAGAATGCCTGCTGTTGTCCTACAATGGAATAAATTAAAAATGTAGATTCTGTCCATGGTTGTATTAATCTCTTTGGAAATCTGACATAGGTCATAGTTTGGAAAGGATATTTTTAACAGTGTTCTAAATTCTGAGTTTGGGTTTGGTCATATGCAGTCTGCGCTTAAGGAAGGATTCTACAGCCTAGATAACCAAACAGAGACTCATAAATATGTTTCTTCCCCCCAGAGAAGAAACTGGAGAAAGTTTCTGAACAGGGTGGCTTGTAGTATTATTCCTATGGTATTAAGAGTTGTGGTGGTACGGTGGTTAGAATGCAGTACTGCAGGCTAACTCACTGTTCTCTCCAGGAGTTCGATTCTGAGCGGCTCAAGACTCAGCCTTCCATCCTTCCAAGGTCTGTAAAATGAGGACTGAGATTGTTGGGGGGCAATATGCTGACTCTGTAAACTGCTTAGAGAGGGCTGTAAAGCACTACAAAGCAGTATATAAATCTAAGTGCTATTGCTATTTCTCAATAGTTTTGAGTAGGATTTTGAGCAATCTCCGTTCCACTTGATGGTGACAGTAGGACTAAAAGCAGCTGAAATAAATACAGATGTTTTTTTCTTTGTACCATATTGGGATTCTTCAGTCCTTTATACTTTTTATATAAAAATTCAGTTGTTGAAAAGTACATTTAAAAAAACAAACATGATTTGAAAACATATAAGTAACATAATTGAATATCCCTATTAATTTAAAAAAAATCAATTGCCCAGCCAAATGCAAATTGAAAATGACGGAAACAGAACTTGGTGTACTACATAAAATGTCTGATATGGAAGGGCTTTTTTTTTTTTTAAGTAGAATAGCAATTGAGCTTGGATACAGAGAATGGATAATCAATATCCACAAGCTAGAGTAGTTTCCTCCACTAATGGCATATGATTTTTTTTCCTTTCTAGGCAAAGGTATTTGGAGCATGAGACACTTAGAAAAAAAGAATTAATTTGAAATCTGTAGTGGAAGATCAGTTTCAATTAAAACTACATTTCAGCTTTCATGGGCAAGGAGCTAGTTAGCTCTAAACGCCATGGTGGTATGCAGTGAATAAAAAGATTCCTTTACAAATTACTACCTTGTTTACAGATTTCATAGAATATTAAATGATTCTAGCTAATAAATATTCGCTCCTTCACAAATGTGTTAGGTATAAACTAATGCCTCCCCATAGTTTGAAGTTGTACTCTAATTTTGCCATTACTCTTTTTCACTTGGAAGATATTTGGCATTGTATTCTGAATATTATGCACAATAGTTGTATACTGTAAAACAGGGTGGGAGAATTGTCCTAGCAGTAAAAAAGCAGTAAAAGAAAAGAAGAGGTGCATTCTTTACAAATACTATGATGATTGATGCCAAGAATGCAATTCAGATCAAAGCAGAGGTGGGTTCCTCCCGGTTCGGACCAGTTCTATAGAACCGGTAGTAACTTGGTGGCCTGGGTCGCTAGAACCGGCAGCGACCCAGGCCTGCCACGCCCCCAAACCGGTTCTTTCGGCGGCGCCATAGGTGCCGCCATCTTGTTTTTTGCTTCTCCACATGCGCAGAAGCTTTTTTTAAGCACTGCACACACGCGAAGTGCATGCGCATGCGCATCGCGTCACTGAGCGAACCGGCAGTGAAGAAAAGCAGAACCCACCCCTGGATCAAAGTTGCCATTTCATAATTCAGGTTGGTCTCCTCGTTGGTTAAATCATTGCTACAAATATTAGATAGATACAGTAGATAGATATAGATACAGTTGCAAGAAAAAGTATGTAAACCCCTTGGGATTACGTGGAGTTTTGCATGAATTGGTCATAAAATGTGCTCTGAACGTCATCTAAGTCACAACAATAGAAAAACACAGTCTGCTTAAAATAATACTACACAAACATTAGATGTTGCCATGGTTTAATTGAACATAACATGTAAACATTCACAGTGCAGGGAGGAAAAAGTATGTGAACCTTTGGCCTTAATAACTGGTTGACCCTCCTTTGGCAGCAATAACCTCAACCAAACGTTTCCTGTAGTTGCAGATCAGACCTGCACAACGATCTGGAGTAATTTTGGACCACTCCTCTTCACAAACCTGTTTCAGTGTAGCAATATTCTTGGGATGTCTGGTGTGAATCGCTCTCTTAAGGGCATGCCACAGCATTTCAATCGGGTTGAGGTCAGGACTCTGACTGGGCCACTCCAGAAGGCATATTCTGTGCTGTTGAAGCCATTGTTCTGTTGAATTACTTGTATGCTTTGGGTCATTGTCCTGTTGCATCACCCATCCTCTGCGGAGCTGCAGTTGGCGGACAGATGGTCGGA
>QLTV01003646.1:2254390-2264665 GCA_003457575.1 Thermophis baileyi
AACCCCGTGCTGGCTACTAGTTATAAGTTTATTGGTTTCTAGATGTTCGCAGATCTCTTTTTTGATTATTTTTTCCAGTATCTTCCCAGGTTAGGCTGTTAACCTAATGTTAGGCTGATTGGTCTGTAGTTTCCTGGGTCTGTTCTTTTCCTCTTTTTTGAAGATGGGAACCACCTCAGCTCTTTTCCAGTCATCTGGTAGTTCCAGGATCCTGTCATGAAGGAAGCCATATCCTATATACACAGACTGAAAACATTGGTCTGACTCTGCTTTATTTTTAATGAATCAATTACACAACCCAAAAAGTCACTTCGAAGCGAGATGGGCAGCAAACAAATCTAATAAATAAATCTGGAAAGGAGATGTGCACTCCTAAAGTATGTAGAAACAGTTGCGTTGTTGTTGTTTTTTTAATCGTAGCGAACGGTTTTCTGCTGTAGTCAGAAATGGCCATAGCTGTCTAGGCAGCGGGTCACACTTTTCTACCAAATCTTGTGCAGTAGAATTTTAATAGGGGAATTATGAGGCAATAATAGAATCATAGAGTTGAAAGACGCTATTTAAACTCTTCCATCCAACCCCCTGGGCAGTGAAGGAATCCCAAATGACAGAGAAGTGTTTAACCTCCACTGAAAAACATCTAGTGAAGCGGAGCCCACCACATCCCTGGGTAATTGCTTCCCCTGTTGAACTGCTCTTACTGCTAAGGAGTTCTTTTTACATTTAATCAAAACTTGTCTCCCTGTAACTTAAATCCATTATGCCATGTCCTGCACCCCGCAGTGATAGAGAACATGTCGTGACTTTTTTCTGCATAACATCTCTTTCAAATATTTGAACAGCACTATCGTGTTCTCCATCAGTCTTCTCTTCTCCAGGCTAAACATTCCAAGTTCCTCCAATCTTTTTTTCCCCCCCTAAAACTTTCTAGGACCCTGCTATACTTGAAAAATTGTGTGTGTATGTGTATAAATGTGTAAGCCATCCCAGTCAATTAAGACTCTGAGCGGTGAATAAGAATTGAATAGTATAACATAATAAACAAAATAGCAATAGCAATAGCACTTAGACTTATATACCGCTTTACAGTGCTTTACAGCCCTCTCTAAGCGGTTCACAGAGTCAGCATATTGCCCCCAACAATCTCAATAAACAAATGCAGAAAACAAATGAAACTCAACATAATAGCCAAGGTGATCTCACCAATGAAGGATAAATTGGCACAATCATTTCTGCTAATTTGAAAATTATCACTTTTGTTGATGTAATCTAAAATTTTACTTGTCTTTTTGTTGCAATGTCACAGTTTAGTTTGCAATCCTATGAAGATAAGGATAAGACTATGTTAAGTCATGCCTTGGACATTGTCCTTAATCAGTGCTTCAGGTTATACATACTGTATTTTAGATTCTAAAAAAAATCCCACTTGGTTTAGAGCAGGGGTATCAAACTTGATTTCATTGAGGGCCGCATCAGGGTTGTGTTTGACCTTTGGGGGCCAAGGTGGGTGTGGCCAGGGTGGGCGTGACCAGCTTGATGTCACTCATGTCAGGGGCGCCTGTGGTGGCCCGAACCCTCTGCCAGCCAAAACGGGCTCCTGAGCTCTGTTTTCGGCTGCGACGGCCTCCTGCAATCCTCTGCCAGTGAAAATGGAGCTCTGGAGGGCCGCATGCAGCCCTACCAAGCTCCGTTTTCTCTGGCAGAGGCACTGCAGGCCGATCCTTCACTGTTTCCAGGGCAGCCCCCCGGGCCAGATCTAAACACCCTGCGGGTCGGATCTGGCCCCCGGCCTTAAGTTTGACATCCCTGGTTTAGAGAGTTTTTACAAAAAACTTCTAAGCAATCCAACATAGAGTAAAAGCCTCCTCCCAATTGCGGTCTGTGGTTTGGAAGTGCCTAGACCTGAATTTTGTAATCTTGACAATTTCCAGGTGTATGGACTACAACTCCCAGAATTCCACTGTCAGCATGGCCATTGTGAAATTGCCAAGGTTGAGAAACACTGACCTAAAGCTTTAATTATACACACAGGACACATCAAAATCTGGTTTGGATTTTTACTGAGTGTAGCTATATGCAAAGTGTATTTATCTGTAGCAAAGAATCTCTTCTTTCTGGTTCTCTTCATTACACACCAATCCTGGCAAGTTTGCTTTGAAATAAGCTATCTAGAATAAATAATGTACTCATCCTAACACCGTGGTGGCGAGCCCATGGCACGCGTGCCTGAAGTGGCACGCGGAGCCATGTCGCCTGGCATGCGCGGCATCACCAGTTCCTCTTCCGGGTTTCTGGTGCGCATGCGTACGCAACGATCAGCTGGCCTTCGTGCGTGCAGCAGTGCCGGAAACTGGAAGAGCTGGTCTTCCGTTTCCCGGCGTGAGCATGCGCACTGGCCAACTGATCGTCGCACGTGCATGTGCGCCAGTAACCGGAAGATTAGCCGGATGAATGAACCGGAAGTTCATTTTCCAGCACACGCATGTCCCCTGGGCAGCTCCTCTTCCGGGTTGTGGCCCAGACGAGTGCACGCACGGGCTCCCTTTTCGGCACTCGGTGCCGAAAAGGTTCGCCATCACTGTCCTAACATCTCAATAGTGTTCTATTACATGAGGTAAGAGAAGAAACACACTTTTGGATCCTTGCAATATTATGCATACAGGTAGCCTTTGCTTAATGATATTTTACTATCATTCAAAGTTTATGGCCTGAAAAACACCGCCTGTCATCACCAATGATCTTAAGAAGAGACTAGAGAGTCACTTATCTGAAATAGTATAGGTTCTGCTTCAGCAGGGGGCTGGACTAGAAGACCTCCAAGGTCCTTTCCTGCTCTGCTCTGCTCTGCGCTACTCTACTCTACTCTGCTCTGCTCTACTCTACTCTACTCTACTCTACTCTACTCTATGGTGCCCTACACTCCTCCCACGGTTATGTGACCATGTTTCGGGTGGGTCAGCTTTACAAACCGCTGTAGTGTTCCACATTCCTGTAACCATGTTTTGCTATCTTTTTTCCAGTTTCTGGCAAAAAAAACAAACCCGCCCATTCAAATGAATGGGTTTTCTTAATGACCGTGGTGTTCGTTTAACGACTCCTGTGAAAAAGTCCAGAAAATTACTTCCAGTCACAGGAGTGCCTTGATTTAATGATCGTAATTCAGGGTTCAATTACGATCGTAAATCAAGGGCTACCTGTATTTAAGGCAGAAATGGGCTATGAGCTGTACAATTAAAAACATTTTTCTTTTGCCCCATAGTGGGCAGCTCTAAATTTTTGGGAAGGCGAGGATTAAAAGACAACCTTATGCCTTAAACTAAAGAAAATATAGGAGAGTAATTCATTCCTTCCCTTAAATCAACCAGTCCCTCTCCTCTAAAATGTACAAATCCCAAGATACTTTAAACATGCCAGAATAGTTGTTTGGGACTCTATGCAAAGGGAGGGGGGGTCTCTGGAAGGGGGGGATGTGGGGCAGAAGGCTTGAAGATGGGGGGTGTACGTGGGGGGAGGGGTGTGGAGCTTCTGCCCCTTTTGTGACATCTCCCTGCAAAAGGGGGACACATCTTGCCAGCAGAAGCTGTGGGTGCTCCATCCCTGGAGGCTTTTAAGAAGAGACTGGACAATCATTTATCCAGAATGGTATTAGGGTCTCCTGCTTCAGCAGGGGGCTGGACTAGAAGACCTCCAAGGTCCTTTCCTGCTCTGCTCTGCTCTGCGCTACTCTACTCTACTCTGCTCTGCTCTACTCTACTCTACTCTACTCTACTCTACTCTATGGTGCCCTACACTCCTCCCACGGTTATGTGACCATGTTTCGGGTGGGTCAGCTTTACAAACCGCTGTAGTGTTCCACATTCCTGTAACCATGTTTTGCTATCTTTTTTCCAGTTTCTGGCAAAAAAAACAAACCCGCCCATTCAAATGAATGGGTTTTCTTAATGACCGTGGTGTTCGTTTAACGACTCCTGTGAAAAAGTCCAGAAAATTACTTCCAGTCACAGGAGTGCCTTGATTTAATGATCGTAATTCAGGGTTCAATTACGATCGTAAATCAAGGGCTACCTGTATTTAAGGCAGAAATGGGCTATGAGCTGTACAATTAAAAACATTTTTCTTTTGCCCCATAGTGGGCAGCTCTAAATTTTTGGGAAGGCGAGGATTAAAAGACAACCTTATGCCTTAAACTAAAGAAAATATAGGAGAGTAATTCATTCCTTCCCTTAAATCAACCAGTCCCTCTCCTCTAAAATGTACAAATCCCAAGATACTTTAAACATGCCAGAATAGTTGTTTGGGACTCTATGCAGCCCAAGGATTGTAGACAGTATGCCTTTAACTTTTCAGAATTGACTGTGTAATTCCAGTTAATGATTTTAGCCCACCAAATTCTATTATTTTTTGGTATAGTACTTACATTGAGGAAGGTTGGAAGATAACTATCTCACAGATTCTGATTCCATTTAGAACTAAAAAAGATCCCTGAGATTAGGTCATCCAAATCCTTCATCTTGATGGGCTTCAGTAAAGCTATTCTGTTAGATGCTAAAGCCTATTAAAATGTAATGGCCAATACTTGTTCAAGCAGGCAGTATTTTGCTAGCCTTTTGTAATAAGCAGTTCAAAAGAACAGATTATCCATAAAGAACCATTTCCCAGGCTAAGCAATCACTCAGACAAATCTAAAGGAAAAATGGCTTGAAAAATAGAAAATTTGATAAAAGTGAGGAGTTACCTTTTTATTTTCCCTAACATTTTAAAGAAATAGTTTTTTAAAAAAAATGCAGTAACCATATTAACAGAGAAAATGCATTTAAAGGGTATACAGAAAGATTGTTTCTAATGTTCTGTGAAAATTGTTCAAATCCAAATTATGTAGAAATTGGCAAATAAATAAATAGAGATCATTTTACACTCCCGTGTGATGTCAGAATTATTGGATTGTTTAGTTTTATTTACAAATTCCTATGATGAAGATAGATGATTGCAATACGTAAACAGTTAATAAATCCAAGTTCTGATTCTGACTTATATGTCAAATAAGATTTCTAGATTTGAAGCTAGGAGTCTTTAAAGGGATTACATGAGCCGAGGTGGCGCAGTGGTTAGAGTGCAGCATTGCAGGCTACTTCAGCTGACTGCTAGCTGCAGTTCAGCGGTTCAAATCTCACCGGCTCAAGGTTGACTCAGCCTTCCATTCTTCCGAGGTGGGTAAAATGAGGACCCAGATTGTTGGGGGCAATATGCTAACTCTGTAAACTGCTTAGAGAGGGCTGTAAAGCACTATGAAGCGGTATATAAGTCTAACTGCTATTGCTAAGTCTAAATGCAACTTACAAGTAAGTAAAACTTGCCATTATAACCAGCCCAAACTTACTTGGGCTGTATATTAAAAAACAAACAAAAGCCTAACTCCTGGCCTGCAGGTTGGATGCAGCACGCGCTAGCCACGCCCACGCCCGGTTTAGCAAAGGGGGGGAAATCCCAATACGTCACGTGACACCGCCATGACAACGTGAGTTTGACACCCCTGGCCTAGCACATGGGCTACAATTCATTCATTTCAATGCTTTAAGTTTTATAACAAAGCTTATGTATATAAAACCACACTTATAAAAAGCATTGAATTACTCCGTTTCTTTTCATTTATGAGCTCACATAAACCTTTTGTTCCCATATTTTTCAAGATTTTTTTTAATGGCAGAATTATGATCTTGACAAGTAAAATAACATTTGGACTTGACAAACAAAATTCAAAATTTCTGGATAGATACTTTTTTTAATTATATGCCTATATTCCAGAGATAATATCCAAATAATTTATTATAAATGTATGATAAAAACTGTAGAGGAGGCATGTGTTGTTTTTTTATCTTGACCTATTTTTTCTATTTGGTTCACCCTTCACCATTATTTAAGGGCAGTGAATCTATGCAGAAAAAATTAAAATTTAAAACTGGACACTCATATTACCTCTTCTGAGAGATCAGCTACCTTTGTTCTATTTCCTTTTGTTCCATCCCACAGAAGTTCAGTGACCCAAGGGTAGAGGAGAGTCAACCAAAACTGAGAACCAGACACTCTAAAACCAAAGAATTATTCAATTTATATCAGGAATGCAGTCTGAAGTTGGGTTCTGGCCCAGGCAATGGCTGATATATACAAAGAAACACCTAACTGATCCCAAGTTCCAAATGTAGAAATATAGGATGGGCTACAATGAATGTTGTTGTCAGACTAACTCCTTGTTTTCATTCCTCACACCCTTCTCCCGAAGGAAGAACTCAGGAGACACACTGTAACTGTCACCTATCAAAAGTCAAACTCACTTGTCAAAAAAAAAAGAGAGAGAGAGAGAGAGAACAGGAATTTTGAGATAGGTGTCTGAACTTGCTTTTAGATTTTCTGCATTTTCATTTTTTTTCCTTGTGTCTCACGTCTTCTATAAACTGGAAGATAGGGCCTGTCATGCTACTGATCTTTGTAAGAAAACCTGGGTGCTTTTTTTTTTTTTTGAAGTTTATGGCACAATAAAGAATTCCTCAGATAATCCATGCCACTTTTAATACACAGAATGATACCTGTCAGGTGCATCTGCAAATAGATTAGTGCACAATTCCAGGAATATTTCATGCCTGTAAAATATTGGAGATGGTGTTACTAGAGACATCCAAGGTGCAGGCACATATGCATAGATGTGTGTGTGTGTGTGTGTGTGTGTGAGAGAGAGAGAGAGAGAGAGAGAGAGAGAGAGAGATTCTGTAAAACCCAGTAAGAGATAACTATAAAATGAACAATTAGATGAACATTTCAGATTATACATTCTCCTAATTATCCTTTTAATTATTAATCTAAAACAAGTAAAATGACCCCTGACAGAGCCATAAATGATTTAGCGATCATCAAATATTTATATAATGCAGCTGAATCCCGCTGTGCATTGTAACAGATTCAGAGAAGCCTATATTCTTGTGGGACTGTCCATTAGTTTGTCACATTAAAAAGAAGGGGGGAAAACCCTCTTTAAGTCTCTTTTTGCTTCCTAGAACATGTCACCTTTAAAAAGAAAGGGAAAAAAAACCCCTCTTTAATTGGCTTCTTTCCCCTTCATCCATGTACAGGTTTACCTCCATTTTAATACATGTTTTCATTCTGACATAGAAAATCTGCAAAAAATGCTGCATAAATTATGACCGGCTCCATTTACACACCATATTTTTAATACATTTAATTTATAGTGGAATGGCTAGGTATTTTTTCATTAGTGAAACAACAAAACTGTTCTTAATGTTATCTTAAGAAACCAAACTGAATTCAGATAAGCCAAGTGGTATTTCAGCCTATGTAATAATTATATATGAGCTTTTGTTATTTGTGGACTTGTGTCAATATGTTATTCCTACTGGTCCTCAACATTCAGAAACCCCTTGGGTCAAAGTGCCTTTCAGAACATTGATTTGTTATGAAAACATTTTTATAGAGAAGTTGTTATAGAACAGCTGAGAACCAACTGTTGTTCTTTGTTGTGCTTTGTCTTTATCTTAGATCTAGAATCTAAGACAAAGATCTAGACAAAACAGTGGCTTGGATCTAGAAAGATTGCTAGCGAGGAAACAATCCTGGAAAGTCAACAAGGGGACTGAGTCACATTATTTATTTGTTTTCTTAATGAATTAATTGCAGGTGCTGTTGGTACATGCAAATGTGTACCTAATTGCCAAGAGAGAGCAAGTTTGGTGTAGGTTAACACACCAGGCTAGAAACTGGGAGGCTTGAGTTCTAGTCCCACCTTGGCACAAAAGCAGCTGGATGGCTTTGTGCCAGTCACTGTCTCACAGCCCTAGGAAGAAGGCAACGGCAAAGCACTTCTGAAAATCTTGCCAAGAAGTTGCCAGGATTCAAAATTGACTTGAAGGTACCATGAATCAATCAATCAGGTTGCTATCCAGATTATTTAGGTTGTTTGGTAGTAAGTTGGCCAGCAAAGGCTATAGTTCCCCATATATTTTGGTACCTTTTGTCCTAATAGTATTAGTATCTAAGATTCTTAAGTGCCATGTAGGGAGATATATCCTATGTACATCCTTTGTAAGAATAATACTTCCAGAGATGAAATAAAGAATTCAGAACATTTAGGAAAGCTGCTATGAATAGTCTTGGTCCACACTTAGCGATAGCAATAGCACTTAGACTTATATACCACTTCATAGTGCTTTACAACGCTCTCTTAAGCAATTTACAGAGTAAGCATATTGCCCCCAACAATCTGGGTCCCCATTTTACCAACCATGGAAGAATGGAAGGCCGAGTCAACCTTGAGCCCCATCAGGATTGAACTCCAGGCTGTGAGCAGAATTAGCTTGCAATACTGCATTCTAACCACCGCACCACCACGGCTCACTTACCTATTTAGCTACCTTCTGAATCTATTTTTAACCCAAAAATTGTTGTTTCTTCCATTCAGTCTTATCTAATTATTCGTGTATGTATCATTCAGAAATTTTATTTTTAGCCGCCTGTATCCCATTTTATTGGAGCACGGTGCAGAAATGCTTTGTATATACACCATACTGTAGAATTCTTCCTTGCATCTTTCATTAGGATGCGTGCACACACAAATTAGTGCATATGTGTGATACAAGGATCTGTAGTAACAAGAATTCTCCCACCTGCTTCTTAGGCAGATTAACTTTCTGGCTTAATTAATTCCCAAGTCAAGATGGCAAACTGTGCATAGCTGTGGGACTCTCATATATAACAAGGTGCTGGAGTGCAACCTTGTTTTCTTCACTTTGTAATTCTGCAGAAAGGCCTGAAAATTATCTGCTGGAGTAAGTGTGTAAAAGATCCTCTGAGAGCCCTATTTGCTATGTCAGATTGTTTTCTTTCTAGAGTTCTCTGCCAAAGAAACTTCTCAGTCCTGTATGTTTGTTGTATACATACCTGAGAAATCTAAAGGTCTGAGAAGATCTGGTTGAATTAAGGGGAGGAGTCGGGGAGTGGGCCACGGCATTTGCCAGGTGGGTGAATCTGATGGGAAAGGGAAAGATAGGCAGATAGGAGAAGTTGCAGTGCCTCTATGGCAGGGCTGTCAAACTCAATTTCATTGAGGGTTGTGTTTGACATTGGGAGGCCGGGGTGGGCATGGCTGGGGTGGGCGTGGCCAGCTCAATGTCACTTGTGTCGGGGGCACCTGTGGTGGCCCAAGCACTCTGCCAGCGAAAACGGGCTCCCGAGCTTCGTTTTCAGCTGGGACGGCCTCCTGCATTCCTCTGCCAGCGAAACGAGCTCAGGAGGGCTGCACGCAGCCCTCCCAAGCTCTGTTTTCACTGGCAGAGGCACTGCGGGCCGGTCCTTTGCTGTTTCCAGGCTGGCCCTGCAGGCCAGACCTAAGCACCCTGCGGGCTGGATCCGGGCCCCGGGCCTTGAGTTTGACACCCCTGCTCTATGGTCATAAGTGCGGGCAGGCTGCCAGACCCCATTATGTGACCACGGGGCCACTGCAACAGCCATAACTTTGGGCATAGGTCATAAGTTCCTTCCTTCAGCATCATCACAATTTGGAATGGTTGCTGAATGACTAGTCGTAAATCGAGGACTACCTGTACTTCATAGCTGAAAGCAAAATTAAGTTTCTTGTGTTAGAAATATCAGATCCATTTTTTTCTTCTTTTCAATTGTATCCAATACTCAAAGTCTGCCTGGGCAATTCCCTGCAGCCTTCTTGGCAAGGTTTTTCAGAAATGGTTTGTGAAACTGGGTAAAAGAATGGATTAACTTGAGGCACAAAAGACTATTAACTTTAGAAGGACACGACCTTCAATTAGGTTGGCATGCTTTTTTATGGTATGGGAAGAATAAGATACATAGCTACTTTCAAAGACATTATGTTAGAAATGCATTGCTATCAGTATGGGTTAAAATTAAAGAGCAACATTATTTGAAAATACCAGTCTGGCTTTCCACAATGGAAACATTGATACATCCTACCGTGTTTCCCCGAAAATAAGACATGTCCCGATAATAAGCCCAACAGGGCTTTTCGGGACATGCGTTGAAATAAGCCACCCCCCGAAAATAAGCCCCCCCATTACTTTCCGGGGGGAAAGGGGGGGGCATGCCGGGAGGCGCTCTTTTTGCTGCGGGCACTTTTTTGGCCGGGAGAGCGAGAGCAAGTGAGAGTCGAGGGCACGCACACCCCACGAGACTGCTCGGCTCCTCTGGGCTCTGCCTCTGCCAGCGTTTTCAAACGCGCTCCTGCCTCCGAGGGAGAGA
>QLTV01003646.1:2276407-2311827 GCA_003457575.1 Thermophis baileyi
TTATCTGTGTCCTCAAGGTCACCTGAGTAGGTGCTCCTGGTTCCTGTAGTCTGCAATTTTTTTTTTCTGGAAATCAGTTCCTACTCCCACACCATTCAAAGGGTGTTCATCCCAAATTTATAGCTAAAAGTCTGTAGAGATTCTCAGTCATCCAGGTCATGGTTGTCCCAAAGGTCCTTTTTTCAGGAGGCAACTGGACTTTCTTGTTTTTTCTTTGAAGACATTTCGCTTCTCATCCAAGAAGCTTCTTCAGCTCTGACAAGATAGTGGGGAATGGAAGGATTTATATATCTACAGACTTCTGATGTTATATCAAAAGAATATTTGCAGAAAAGGTCACGGGGTGTTCAGTTGTCATTATTTAGGTAATATAAATTTGCCTAGAGCAGGGGTCGGCAAACTGCGGCTCCGGAGCCACATGCAGCTCTTTGGACCCCCTGCTGTGGCTCCCTGTCCCATCACTGGCTGGCCTCGCCCTCCCCTCCCTCACCTGGCCTGAGAAGGTAAGGGCGACGGCGTGAATGGAGAAGCGGGCATGGCTGATTCTCCGGCGCTGGTTGAGGAACATAGCCACCCCCGGCCGAGGCTTCCCTCCTCCCTCCTCCCCCTCTCGCAACTCCCTGGCTGGCTATGGCAGGGGCAGGAGTGTGCGCATGCGCGGGGAGACCCTCAAGCGAACGCCAAGCGCAGCAAAGACACGCTCGGAGGGCAGGCGGCGGGTGGCTGCTCGCTTAAGGAGGTTCTTTGGACGCGGCTTCTCTCCTGCCCTAAGGATCTGGCCATTGCCTTGCCGTGTCCCATCCCGTCCCCCCGGCAGCTCTTCGGCCGAGCGCGGTGGGTGTAAGCTCCAGCCCGAAGCAGCAGAAAGCGAAGGCTGCCTTCGCTCCAGCGACCATCCTCCCCCTCCTTCTCCTCTCATGCGGGGTGGGGGGGTACGGCAAGGCAATGGCCAGATCCTTAGGAGAGGAGAGAAGCGGCCCTGTAGCTGCCTTCATGCCACATTTGCGTGTAAGGTAGCCTTCGCTTCCTGCCGCTTCGGGCTGGAGCTCACTCCCTCCCCGCTCGGCCAAAGAGCTGCGGGGGGGGAATGGGACGGGAGACGGCAAGGCAATGGCCGGATCCTTAGGGCAGGACAAAAGCGACGTCCAAAGACCCTCAAGTGAGCAGCCGCTCACCACCCGCCCTCCGCATGCGCATTTGCGCCTTGAAGAGGTTCTCCCCGCACGCGCCACAGCCAGCCATGGAGTCGTGAGAAGGGGAGGAGGGTCGCCCGAAGAGAAACCGGGGGTGGCAATCATTCCTCAGCACACACAGAGAGAAGGGGAGAGAGAGGGAGAAAGAAAGAGATGAGGGAGGGAGAGGGAGAGAGAGAGAGAGAGAGAGAGAGAGAGAGAGAGAGAGGGAGAGAGGGAAAGAGAGAAAGAAAGATGAGAGGGAGAAAAAGAGATGGAGAGAGAGAGAAAGAGAAAGAGAGGGAAAAGAGAGAGACAGATATCTTTTTCTCATAGAAAACAAACCCACAAAACCTCGGTAGGCGTAGCTGGGGGGTCATGTGACTCGGTGGGAGTGACGTCGAGTTGGCCACGCCCATCCAGGTTTTGTGGCTTCGGGTGTTTTGTTTTATCTGGGAAACGGGTCCAAATGGCTCTTTGAGTTTTTAAGGTTGCCGACCCCCTGGCCTAGAGCACACTATAGTTGTGTTGGTGCTGATTGCCTGCTTCCTTCCTGCGCAAGATGCTGATTATGTCTGTGAAGAGCAAAAATCAGAAGTGGTGTTTCAATCATGGCTGTGTTTATTTGAGGTGAGCTTTCAGCCATTTATGAGCTTTTGTGTTGATGGTTTTAATTGTCAGTTTTAATGTGAACGCTATTTTAGAATAATGTACAGTAATTTACTTAAGTAAATGAGAATCTTGTTCCAAGGATCACATTGCAGCCCAGGGTGAAGACTTAATCTCCTTTCATCCTTTGATTTAGAATGACTTGAATTGTTAGATTATCTAACAAGGACCTGCATTAAAATGATTTATGTGTTCCGTCATGGGGGCATGTTAATGCCTAGATGTCTTTGGCTTGATTAATTAAGAACTAGTCAAGGAATAGGTCAGCTTTTCTCAGGAAAAACTAGATGCACAGACAACCCTACCAAGCCAAGATTTGGTGCTGCACAAATAACATTGGGCCAATGTTCTCCCTCACTCCTCTAATTTAAGCAGTTAAGTGTGGATTAGAGGTATACCTTAAAAAAGAACAGTAACACACACAAACCGACAGGCACATACCTTTCCTGGGACTATCCAGGTTTATGTAGCACTCTGACATATATATATATCTTTCTGCTATAGACTCATTTTCTGCGGTAAATCTATATAACCCCTGCTTGACAAGCTGTTTCTAAACTGCAGGAAGATTTCAGTTGCTATGCATGGGATGGGGATTCTGCTATTGGAAGATGGAAATATCCCACATTCTCACCCAAGGAATGTAATTTCCATGTACAGTGATGGAGAAGCTGTGTGGGATTTGAATGAGGAACATTTTGGTTCAGACTTGCTGCTGGTAATACACACGTAGTCCTTGACTTACGACTGCAATTGGGAGCAGAATTTTGGTCATAGGTTGTAAAGGTTATGAGTCGAGGCACCTACATAACCAATTGACTGGAGTTTTTTTTACAGTATTTCTTAAGCAAATCATGCAGTCGTAAGTCCAAATCATGTGGTCGTTCAAGGACTCGTGGTCCTAAGTCCAAATCCATTCTTTAAAAGGGGTGGGGTTTTTTGCCAGAAACTGGCAAAAAATGCTGGGAACTGGCAAAAAAAAAATAGTCAAAAATTGCAGTTACATAATCACAGATACTGCAACCAGTCATAAAAGTGAACCGCGGGTCACCATAGAGGTGTGGGTGACAACAGCATAGAGTACCCTTTCCAAGGATTTCATAACTCCAAATGGATGTTAAATAACTGGCTGTAAGTTGAGGACTACCTGCATTATAATAACTTGTTGCAAATTTTCATTACCATTTCCAATGAAAATATAAGAGATCAATTCTATACCATCCCACGTTGTTTGTTATCCAATTAAAGTTATGGTAGAAAGTAGAGCAATTAACCAGGTTTTACCATTGCTGTTGGGTCCTTTGTGTTCTCTTGTAGTTGGTTTTCTTGTAGATGTTTCATTACCCAATTAGATAACATCATCAGTGCTATGATGTTACTTAGTTGGGTAATGAAATGTCTGCAAGAAAACCACCAAGCTCGGGGAACACCAAAGGACCTCACAGTTTAACCCTGAGCTATAGCTATTCTCTTCTATCGCTTTCATTGCTGTAAAATTATTTTTCAAATGGCTTGTGCAGGGAATAAAGAGAGGGCTTGGTTTCTTCAATGACTTTAAAATATTCCTTTGAATCATTTATTTTCTGCTCCAGAAGGAAGCAATTGAACAGAAAAGGCAAATGGAGGGAAATAACGTCATGATCATGTCCAGAAGATTCTGACCCATTTAGCAGCACCTACAGCTCAGTGACTTTCATAATACATAATGGGAGAAAGAGTTTGAACTCTAGCCAGCCAGCTTTGGCTAGTTGGTCAGCTCTTGGAGTGTCATAGTTACATCCACACTTCTGTCAACTCATTGCATTATATGAACAACATCTAGGGGACTCTCATTGATCAACTGCTAAATTATCTGTATTCTCTCTTTTTTCAGTTTCAGTACGTTTGAAACTAAATTTAGATTTAAAAGCAGCAGGAAATACTGCTAGGGAAAGTGGAAAGACTATGGTAATCAGATGAGAAAGAAAATTCTTGGAGCACAGATAGAGAAAAACAAAGAATCTGCTTAAAGGCTGAGTTAGACTTCAGCACATCGCACATCAGGGAACATACATCTGTATATAGAGACAGCTGTATAGCTGTTGCATTTATACTTCTGCAAAAGTTAACATTCTGGTTACCGGGCGCTCAACAACAATGTGCCTTGCCTTCTACCTGCCTTCTAACAGGAAGTTGGATCCACTAATTAGCATGCAGCATGTGCATCTCCACGCAATTGAGACTTGGGAGGTGTGTGCATGTTGGCCTGTCTGCAACCATCAGCAACCTACACTTACCCATCAACCCATTGCAGTCTAGGTACGCGTCAACATCTACATGCAGTTGCGGACAGTTCTAAATCAAGCTTAAGAGCTCAGGTTCAAGACTACACTGTGATGGTAGGAGCAGTAAAACAAACATATTTCTCTGCTTTTATTGCATCCTTAGACAGCCACCATGCTGGGGAATAATGGACAAGAACATTTAGTTGATTGCTAGGAAGAGTTTGCAAGGCATCTTGAGGATAAAGGCACTTGGATATATTCACAAACGTTGGCTGGAGAGGTCCAATAAAGATGACAGAGATTATTGGAATGAGTCCAGGTGTATTAATTGTTAGGAAGCATGAAGGCCAGGGCCCTTCGTGACATTAATTCTGTTAATTAGATAGATTCTAAGATCTGATGTTCAGATCTTATCTTGCTCTGATCTGTCCAGCTCTGATGCTCCCCCACAAAAACCAAACTGAGCATGTGGCCATTCATTTGTGTTTGGCTCTTGATAATCTGGAACAAGCCTGTGACTCTCATGGTGTCTGGGAACTCCCAAACCACTTCTGCCCCTTTACAAGAAAAGACGGATTGAAGTCCCCCAGAACCATCAAACTAAAAACTCAGTTACCAATCCCAGTTCGCTACCTCAGAATTACAGGGTTCTATGTGTATATAGAATATATATACACATAGAACCCTGTAATTCTGAGGTAGCGAGTTGCATCAAACAACTTAGGCAGGAAAACTGCTATGCACTAGAGAGATGATTATGGCAACAGCTGTCTCAACTGCTCCCTAGTGCCCAGTTTCACAAGGAGAGTCCTATATCTGATTATCTACAATGCAGTGACCACCATAAAGAACCTCCCAAACAATAATATTTTCTCCGGTTTTCTTTGTCTCAGATTCGCAGACGATGCCAACCTGAAACCAGGTTTCAGTCATCCATCGTGATGACCCTGGAGACAAATCACCAGGACATAAATGCTCTAGAGCAGTGGTTCCCAACTTTTTTTTGGCCATGCCCCACCTAAGCATCTCTAAAATCCTGATGCCCCCCACCCCCCGTGACATATAATTCTTACTATTCAAAAAGTCAACTCCTACTCATGCGGAGGAAGCCTAAAAGGCCATTAACTTGGTTTAAACAAGGTTCCAATTGCCCCCATTAAAAATCAAATTGCCCCCCTGTGGGGCGTGGGCCCCACATTGGGAACCACTACTCTAGAGGCTGCTTAGAAGCTCAAAAGCTGCTCAGAACTCCCTACAACACAACACAAACAGATGCACTAATATTCTCCTCTCTAACCATCTCCCCCTCTCCCTGAGTCCTTCAGGAAACAGACACCACAAGAATTGCTAAAACTCTACTTTATTGGTGTATGACATAATAATAGATTATTAAAAGCCTGGCAGGATTTCCCCCTTTTATTTTTAGGGTGTTTTTTTTCCTCTTCCTCTGTCTCAGGGTTGAGGTGATGTTTGCTTAACTATTCTTGCACTTAGGATAGCGTCATACTCTGCTGTAGACCAACAGGTGGCCATACCCTTTCTATAGGAGGGAAGTACTTTGTCCTCTTTACCTTCTCACGTGAAGACGGTGGAGTTTAAATTGAATTTGTCTGTTATCCCTTACGACTAATTGTGAGTTGCTTTTTACTTGCTTGAACTTTAGATGTATTAACCTTATGGGATAGGATATGTAAGGTTAACCATTACCGGTATATGATAAAATAATTGTAAATATAATTTTTGTACAAAACAAGCAATCCAAACTACATTATATTTTGCTACTCAAACATGTTGCTAAGCCCTACATTTGCTAATAAGACTTCCAGTAAAACGAGGAAATATCTTTGCCTTCTGCACAAAGGGGTCCTTGGTGCCCTCTGAGCTTAGTTGTTTTCTTGCAGACATTTCATTACCCAAACTAGGTAATATCAGTGCAAGTAAGGAGTGGGGTTTGCTTTCAATTTATATTATAGTTGCCTGCCCTATCAGGGTTGGTGGAAATGGTCTTGGAGGTTCATTGGTTAGGCTGTTTACTGTTAACTCTTTGGCAGTTCCTTGATTGGGGTATTGTTTACTTCATGATTGTTGGTCTGTTGTTAATCTTGGTGTTAATCTCTGTCATCTGGATGTTGATTGCTAGAGGGAGGGTGTTTTGGTCTTTTTGTTCCTTTTTTGGCTTGTTGATTGTCTCTTTTGCACAGTATGTAAATGTAGTTTATGTCTGTGTGCCTATTGATGGCTAATTTGTCAGAGTGCTAGGCTTGTGGGGATTCTCTAGCGGTTTTGGATTTGGCTTCATCTAAGATGGTCACAGTTTCACAATTGAAACTATGGTTAAGTTTGTCCATGTGTTGTGAAATTAAGGAGTTTTCATCATGTCTTCTGATTGCTAGTTGGTGTACATGGATGCGTTCTGCCATTCTTCTGCCTATTTGTCCTAATAGTGGCTATTGTAGTCCATTAGAGAGCATTGAGGACTTCTCATTTCAACTCTGAGCTATAAATCTATAACTATAAATCTTCTCCTCTATCGGTGCTTACATAAGTGGTTGAACTTTTAATTAGTAATTCCATTAGTGTAAAGGTTCCATTATACAGCAGAATATTTCAACTTCCATTAGAGAAACATTTAATCATCTTCCTTCCTTCCTTCCTTCCTTCCTTCCTTCCTTCCTTCCTTCCTTCCTTCCTTCCTTCCTTCCTTCCTTCCTTCCTTCCTTCCTTCCTTCCTTCCTCTGTGTTAATGGAAAGGAAGTTAGAAGGGGGGGGGTATTTCTAAAATTATATTCTCTCATCGAAATGTGCCAATAGTCAGCAAGACTAGTTCCATGTAAACTCACTAAGAACAGCTTAGTCTATTTTATGGTGTTGTCATTTTGCTGCCTGCCAGAGGCAACTTGATTTCAGTCACTCAGATGTCAAAGTACTTGCAGAATTTTATTTTTAAAAAGATCTATCCATTGAGCAGAGTGCCATTTTGACATTGATGAGGCTGTTTACTTTTTCCCCTAAGGTTCATCTAGACTTTAGAGATGTATGTCAGGGCTATGATGCTGCAGTTATGGAATGAAGATATACTAAACGTTAGATATTTTATTTCCACCTAAATCCAATTTTCTACTAGTTTTATCAAAGTCTTGTTGGGCTCAGGCAGTGTAATAAAGAATAGAGATTGTTGCAACAGGGGACATTGATAGCGAGCCCCTTTTAGAAAGAGCTATTCTGAAGAGGGGAAAAAAGCAATAGAGAGGATGGAGAAGTTGAAAGAACATATGAACTATTTAGTGGAAAGGAAGAGGTAGCACAAAGGCTGTTGCTGTAAAATTAGGTTGTTCTGAAAACAAGCATGAAATAAAACATTAATAAAAATAGGTACAAATCAGGCACTATTGAGAAACGGACTTATTTTCTTTTTAAATATAATTAATATATTGATATTAAATCTATAGGCCTTATAATTAAAAAGCCTTAACATTTTAGGACATACACAATCCTTTTGAATGGTTAATGCTAAAAGATCATTTTTTTTATCTCTCAATCTGATCTGATGTGTCTGCTCCCACATAAATGTGCCCTAGGGTTATTATTTGTGTAATTAGTAGGGCTGTCAACCGATTAAAGGATTTTTAGTTGATTAATCACCTGGTGCTTCTGAATCTGATTAATCAATTACATTTAAATAAATTTCAATAATGACAAATCTCAGTGGGTATGCTTTTTCAGGATATTGAAGAAAATGTAAGATTTGATTTGGAAAGCTTCCCTTCACTGTTAGAAAGAAAGCAGTGAAACCTTTACAATCCTAATTATTAGAAAAAATATAGCTGAATATTAACAACATTTTAATGACAAAATATGGAATACCTAGGAGGTGCCAAGGAGAAGGCCGACTCACATATGTGGTCCTTTCCTAAAGTGACCATTACAGTTGCTTGGAATCTTCCAAGCTTATCTGTAACTTCTGATGTGACTAAGCAAGAAATGTTCTTAACGTGTTTAGGTGGATCCTTTCTCTTTAGTGGCACTGGAAGTACACGTAGAGACCAATTGAAAACCATAGAATAGGGCTTATCAACCTTGGCAGCTTGGAGATGTATGGACTTCAATTCTCTGAATTTCCCTAGCTAGCATGGGGAATTCTAGGCATCTAGAAGTCCGCACATCTACAAGTTGCCAAGGTTGAGAAACACAGCCATAGAATGTTGCTACCCTGCCATTTTGAGGACAAGGGGTGCAAAGGAGGCATTCACTGGTCATCACTTACTGTGTCCTGATGCCTCTAATGGTCTTGAAACCTATTATAAATCAAAAAGCATTCTCTGCCCCTGTTGACCCAACTACAGTTGTCAACTAGAGCAGGGGTCCCCAGGGGCAGCAGTCCGTGGCATGCCAAAAACCGGTCCGTGCAAACAAGCGAAGCCCATCCACAGGATGCAGGCAACACAAAAGACCACACCCCCTCTGGTCCTCAGAAAAACCTCTCTCCATGGAACTGGTCCCTGATGCCCTAAAGGTTGGGGGACGCTAGACTAGAGTTGATTCTAGACTCTGTAGAATAGACTACAGACACCTTTGCCTGTTAATTCATCACCTTCTCAGCCTTCTTTAAAATGTAGGCAACTGTCTGTGTGTTGCCGTGCTAAGAAAGCCCAATTTTTGAAAAGTAATATATCCCCTTTAAAATAGTATACATAATATATTCTGATGTAATCCTTGGAGTAAATTTGAAGTCCTGAGTTTATGAACAGGGAAAGTTTGCGGTCACAAATTCAATTTAACAAATTTAAACCGTCTTTGCGCCTAATTTACCAGGACATTGTGCGATAGTTTCTTCTGTGTTGTTCTCTTTCTTTAGGTCCTAAAACATGGTCTTACCATTTGAATCATGCTGTCTTTGAAGTCTAAATTATTCCAAATTTGTAGTAGTCATTTGCAGGAAACTTTTGGTGCAATCTGTCCCACCTGTAAATTAGCTTGTATTGAATTTAAGTACAAATAACTGGAACAGCCACCAGTTATCATTTCTCTGTATGCCTTGCCTCTGTTTTTCTTAGCATTGAAGCTTATCCTGAAAGCTCTTAAGAGCAGAGCATTGTGCTCTGTCTAAGATAACATTTGCTTTTTAACAAAGTCCAAAGACTGTAGTCCTTGGGTTACCAATATAGTCCCTGTGGGTTCCAGTGGACTTGCCAACACTTCCCATGGTATTTGTCACACTATTTGTCACACTAAATCTATTTTTTTTAAAAAAACCCCTCTTCTAATTAAATCAGTTAAATAGAAATGAGAATGCTACAAAGCAAAGTAGCAATCTCCAGCATAATGTTTATTTCCAAGAAAATCTCAGAGCTCAGTGAGTTGGAAATAGTATTTCTTGCTCATTTAGGGGGTGGGGAAGGGACAAAGTTGAACTGGGATGCTAGAGAAGACTTTGGGAGTGAGCTGGGAAACATCAGTTTGCTTTTTGACAAATGGATGTTTTCTGATTTTCTCTGATGGCCATATTAGCCCTTTGATGAGAGTGTTCATACTATCCTTGATGAATACCACATATCCTATTGGTGCAAAATGTTTGGGGAAACATGTCATAGGGCAAGAACCCCCTAACCCAACTGATCTGAAAAATATATGCTTCCTACTAAATAACTGCTTTGAATCACCACCCTTGCTCCCATCATTCCCCCCCCCGGGGGGGGGCATCAGAGAAAAGATATGCAAACACTCTCTTTGCAAGACATCAGATAGCCTCGGGACAAAAAAAAAAAATCCAACCCCAACTCTAAAGATGAGTAATGTAATCTGGAATTGATGTCAATTGATAGTGGTCATGCCAAAATATCTCCTGAAAATTATTTAAGTGTCATTAAATATACGGTACTTTGTCTGAGAAATCACTTCAGTGTCTGCCAATATGTTGATAGACTCACCTGGAAATATCCCATTACATGCCAAGGAATGAATGCTGTGCTTATCTAGCATAGCATAGATATATTTTAATCTGCCGAAAGTTTGAAGGATGAATTACAGTACATCTTTTTTAAAGAATTCTTCTACAAGTGTTTTTGCAGCTCCTTATCCACAATAATCAAGTTGCCTCTTAACCTTCTTTTGTCAGCTTGATTTCAAATAATTAAATCTATTAGATGCATTCATTTTTCTGGAAGCTGTCACATAGGATGCTTTTAAAAAAAACCTTTCCTACTAAATCTAATCCTGATTAGTATTAAAGGAAATTACATGCACTTGTGGCAAATAGTAATTAAAGACTTTTCAGTGAGCTGTCCTACCCTTTTAGAGGTGATGAATGCTGAGACTGATTTGAGGAATGAGAAATATGACAGAGGGCCCTATCACTCTTCATCTCTATCTTCTATATTCAAAAGAACATCTGCAACAATTGAGACAGTGGCAGAAGAAAGCATACGTGTATGTTGATGAGAAGGTGAAGCGTTGGCTCTACTTCAAAATCAGATAAACTGGCTTTTTTGGATAATTAGTAAGGATAGTTTTCCAGAACTCATTGACCTTATCATAGGTTTATCACACTACAGCAAGCTTTACTTGACAATTAAAGATTTTCATTAGATAAGCATGCTTTAAAAATCAATTCACCATTGCTTTATCTGTAAAATTGTATTCTCTTTTCTAGTTAATTTTTACTTGTTTCAGCTGAGTAATACAACTCCAAGTTCCAAGAGATTGCATATAGTCAGGGGTGTCAAACTCGATTTCATTGAGGGCCGCCTCAGGGTTGTGTTTGACCTTTGGGGGCCAGGGTGGGCATGGCCAGCTCAACATCACTCGTGTCGGGGGCGCCTGTGGCGGCCTGAGCGCTCTGTCAGCGAAAACGGGCTCCCTAGCTCCATTTTCAGCTGTGATGGCCTCCTGCAACCCTCTGCCAGTGAAAACGGAGGTCCAGAGGGCCGCCCACAGCCCTTGCGAGCTCCGTTTTCGGCTGCGATGGCCTCCTGCAACCCTCTGCCAGTGAAAACGGATTTCAGGAGGGCTGCTCCATTTTTGCTGCCAGAGGCAACGCGGGCCGGTCCTTTTTCTGTTTCCAGGGTGGCCCCGCAGGCCAGATCTAAGCACCCCATGGGTCGGATCCAGCCCCCGGGCCTTGAGTTTGACACACCTGGTATATAGTATACATCAGTTCTCATGGCAAGCTAAGCCATAATATAATTTCAATCCAGTCTACTGGTTCCTCTTGATGTTTGGCCGTGCCAACAAACTGTGGATGGCTCCAACATGGTTTGCTTAATGTGAATCAGGATTTCTATGGCTTAGTCTAAAAGGGAAAACCAAGCTGTGTCTTCTTTCTCTGGCTCGTTTTGAGAGGAACAATGCAGAATCCCCAATTTGTAGAAAATGTTAAGAAATGATGCTTTATTGATCCTACTCATTCATGAAGCCAGGCAGCATAATCTATGCAGATTGTATTAGCATGAAAAACAGTTAATGTTCCTTAGTGAAACAAATACTCTTCTGAATTCTTATGAAGGAACATATACTGTTGATGTGACCTTGGGAAAGGGAAAGAGAACAATGAACCATTAAGGGAACACAAAAGGCAACACAGTCCTAAGAAGGTGTGATGGTATCTGAGAAAGACCTTGAGAAACAGGAGGAAGAGGAATAGCCAGATGAGAGAGGGCGCAGCCCACAGCTGCATAATGGATGGAGAAAGAAGCTCAGAAAGGAGCCTCCTTAACTCCTCCACCCAGCTCCCATGGGTGCACAGTAGCCTTGGTTGAGCTGCCATCTGTTGTGCTAATGCAGGTTCAGACAAATTATACTCCAGCTATTGTGTTAGTAGTATCGTGGCATTCTGCAAATCTGTGCATCTACTTGCTGCTGGTGTTGCAACCTTCTAGCAGCCAGATGCTAGAAGTTCCTTGAGGATTGGAGGCTGTTCCTGAAATTACTCTCTTTGGAAGAGAGTATGAACTTGCAAAATTAATGTCAGCCTTCCCAGATAAACCAGACAGGAAATACAGTTGAGCTACTTCTCCTTTATTGTAAGGCTACATTAATAGAATCTTGCAAGTCTAAAAGTAGAAATCTCCCACTGTCTCCTTTACCATCTGAGACATTAGGGACAGTCTTTTCTGAGCCTCTTTCACCATCCATTATGAAACTGTGGGCTATGGCCTCCGTATGTATGTATGTATGTATGTATGTATCAGGGGTGGGTTCCAACTTACCTCGCTGCCAGTTCGCTCCCTCCCGGGCTGTGTGGGTGTGCCTCGTGGGCGCGCGCACACCTCGCGGGCGCGCGCATGTGCAGGAACGAAAAATCCAAAAGGAAAAAAAAAGCCGAAAACAAGATGATGACCGTATGCACAGTGCCAGAACTCGGCTTCTGCACATGCTCAGAAAGGAAAAATAAAAATTCAAAAAAAAATAAAAAAATAAAAAAATAAAATAAAATAAATTCAAAAAAATAAATAAATAAAAGATGGCGGCGCCCATGGACCGGCGCCGACCGAACCAGATCGGTGACATTGTGACATCACCAGCGGGTCGCTACCGGTTCGAGAGAACTGGGAGGAACCCACCCTTGGTATGTATGTATGTATGTATGTAAAGGAGTCCCTGCAGATTTTACTCTGCTAGTCATTGCCGATGGTGCTCATCTCCCTTTCAAGGCCATTAAGCCAGCATGGTCCGAAGATATTTCCACAGTCATGTGGCTAGCATGATGTCACAGAGCACTGTTACTCTCCCACAGTAGTGGTACCTATGTATTTATATTGCAGGCTTTCAAACTGCTAAGCTGGCAGGAGCTGGGGCGAGGATGGGAGCTCACCCCATCGCATGACGCTCAGCTCTCGAACCTGGGCTGCCGGCTTTCCAGCCGAAAAGTCCAGCGTCTTAACCGCTGAGCCACTGTGCCACCACATACTGTATATATGTATATATAGTTATATGTGTATATATAGTTGTAGGTAAGAATAGCAGAAACTTGAAAGCCTGTCAATGCACACACACACACACACACACACACACACACACACACACACACACACGGAATTTTGACAGGCTTTCAAGTTTCTGCTATTCTTCCCTACAACGATAGGTACCATTCCTGGAATCATCCGATTCTTCGTCCCTTTGCTTTTTACTTAAGGTATCCAACTTGCAATTTAATGTTTTGCTGAGTGAGAATTATATGTTTCATTTATAATGGATGATGATCAAATGATTAAAATGCATGCCAGGTATAGAATAAGATATACTAGAGCAATGATGCTTGCAAGAGCATGAAGTTGCAATGAACAGGATATACCAACTGCATAAGACGGCTAGTTAGATTACTTGGCACATCCTATAACAGGAAGAAGCAAGCAACTTTTCTTTTAAAGCTTTCCATCATTTTCATGCCTCGGTTTACTGCCCTCAACTTCATCGAAGTGTGTGCTTTCTCAAACAGGTCTGTCCTTTTTTACTAGTTAATCTCTGATATCTACATGGTCCAAAATTTCTGCTCAGCCCATAATTCTCTCATTAAGCCTTTGGTTTAATCCACTGAATTTAGCTTCTACAGGAGACAAGGGCTGTGTTTATTTCTGGCTGATCTTGTTTCTCCTTCCTTTGATTTCTGATCAGCCATCCTAATGGAAACTCTAGTTAAAGGTTTCTGGGGCAGAAGTATGTCCTTGTTAATCAGTCTCAGGGAGGGAAATGGATCCCTCCAAATGTTTGGATTACAGTTCAGCTACTTGTTAGTCATCTTGGCTAGGACTGATGGAAGTTGAAAGCATCTGGAAAACATTAGATTGCCTATTGCTGGTGTAGGCAATGTGTATAACAGGTAGTCCTTGCTTAGCAACCAAATTGAGGCTGGCAACTCTATTGCTATATGCCATGCTTGCTAAGTGGAAAATCACACGACTGTGACAGGTTTATAATTTCCATTTGGTCATTAAGCGATTTGTCATGGCCATTAAGCAAGACATTGCATGACTGTGACTATTTTACTTTCACCTTCTCCATTACCTCTGCTTGTCCAAAGCTGGTTGTGAAGCACCCAAATGGTGGAATTCATGTGATACTGGGATGGTGTAACAGTCCTAAATGCACACTGGTTGTGGAGTTGCAACAGTTGTAAGTGCAAGGATTGGTGCAAAGGTGTTGTTTTTACACTATCATAATTTTGAATGGCGGCTAAACAAGGCAGTTGGTAAGTGAGGATTATCTAACACAGGGCTGTCAAACTCCCGGCCCATGGGCCGGATGCATCACGCGCTGGCCACGCCCACGTCCGGTTTAGCAAAGGGTGGGGGGGAAATGTCACATGACGCCACCGTGACGATATGAATTTGACACCCCTGATCTAACATAACAGCACTTTAATCTCCATCTCTAGCCAGAATATCCAGTGGGGAGGTTTGTTGAGATTTACATTCTAACAATATCTGGTGGACCACTCTATGCCCATGCCTATTATACACTAATGATGCTGTCATTGGTAATGCATTCCCTCTGATCCTAGCAATTATGACACTAGTGATCTGAGCTCAAAAAGCACCTTTTGATTTGTTATCTCCAAAGCAGCATATGCCCCATGGAAAAGCAGTTCCAGAAGAATTTTGTCATGTGGTATGAAGGTCTTCTGTTCAACCTATCAGTGGATTAGCCTAGGAAATTCTTTGTTTCCCTGCCAACTGTAATAATGCCTCTCTGGCATCTATACAGGACTCACAGTTTGACAGCTTCCTGTTAAATTATGTCCCTTTTATCACAGCTTTCCTTGTGATGTACTGTAGATATGGATCCTCGCCATTATCAAAACAGGTAGGTATTCACTTTAATTCAACTGCAGGGGTTTCATAAGATATTCATCCTAGGCTTGCCATGTAGAATAGGTGCTGTGAAAGACGTGGATAGTTAATGGTTTAATAAGGGTGAAACAGATGTAGAAACCGTAAGAAAAGAAAACGGATTGATTACCCAGCTGAGGAACAGGGAATCGGGATGGCTGCTGAATTCTGCATAGCATCTTGCAATCAAAATATTTTGCTTAATTGTGTACTGCCTTAATTGTACTTAGTGGAATTTCTTCATGTTTCCAGTAATTTGTTTCACATTTCTTCATAAAGTTTCCTCGTCTCTGTAAATTTTGTGATATTGTTTACATGTTATTACATATTAATATGAAATGATTTTTTTTAAAAAAAATGTTAATCATAATGCTTTAAAACTTGATTAGATTAAATTGAAAAGTAAATATGCATCTTGTAATCAGTCAGGTGACTTGAAGGAATTTTCTTAGCGTTCTGAGCTATCAAAAGTTAACTTTTGTAATTAGGATTCCTGTGAATTGAGTTAAATTTGGAGAAATAATTCAGCATTTGCTTCTGAGAACTCGCATTACTAAAAGTTGACCTGAATCCAATAATGCGTGGACCTTGCACAAAATATGCTTCATTTTCCAGAAGAGGAGTTGATCAGGATCCAGCCATAAGCCCATAAATGGATATCTGACATGGCGATAGTCCTCAGAATACACCGACCCATTTTTCCAACATAACACAATCTCCAGTCTCCATTATGGATGGCCTCTTTGCTGAGCCATGGAAACTGACAAATACGATTTCCACGCAGGTTTACCGGAAAGAAGGTTCAGCATTTCTTCTGTAGCAGTTTTTCCTTCCATTTAAACAGATTATGGTGTGAAAGATGGAATGTAAGATCAGAGTTGGCAAGAAGCTGTGATTTGAATAGGACCTTCAATTTACTTGACAAGAGTAATGTTCTTATGAAAGGAGATGGGCCTGTGGTTGAGATGATAGGGAGAAGGAAAGCCTTTAAGGAGTGATAGGCATTTTAGACAGGGGATAAATCAATGTGCAAAAGCAGGTGTGACATACCTTTTTTTAAAAAAAAATAGAGGTACCTCTAGCTGCATCTTGTACTTGACATGCTGGTAAGGCAGTGTGTTTTCTCTTAGTTTATTCTTATTCAAGAAAAAACATTCTATATGGATAGAATGAGGATAAAAAAGATAGTCACAATTTCACTTGATTAGGGAGGGGCTCATATTTCATTTGCAAGTAGGACTGCTTTACATTTTATCTGTATCATACCATTTTCATTGAGAAGCAAAGCCCATAGAATTTAAATAAAATTATAAATGAAAGGTGCTTTGATTTTTCAGATAGTTGCCTTCAAAACACAAATTGCAGAGGTTTTACAGAATCAAGTTCTTAACTTTTTATCCTTGTATACATACACAGGATTGTTTAATAGGTTTTTTTTTACAAAAATAAACTTATAAAGACAATAGCCATAGGCAGATCAGTGCAATTATGCATAATGAATATCCTGAATAGCATAAAACACTAAACCATTCTTTATTTATTAGATAATCTGTGAATACTTATCTCAACAAGTGACTCTGGGCTGTGTGTATCATAGAACATAGAAATAATTTCAGACAAATTAAAAACAATATATAATTTGTGTGTGTGTGTGTGTATACATATATATATATATATATGTATACATACACACAGACACACACACACACACACACATATATGTCATATATATATGACATATTTTTACTGGTAAATAAATAAAAATATATATATATATGGTACCAAGTGTAATAATTACTCAGAAATTATTAGGAAATACACATATTCCTCTTCAAATTTTTCCCCACAACAATAACCACCCTGTGAGGTGGGTTGGGCTGAGAAAGAGTGACCAGTCCAAAGTCACCCAGCTGGCTTTTGTGGCTAACGTGGAACTTGAACTCATGCTCTCCTGCTTTCTAGCCTGCTAGACCAGACTGGCTCTTGAGTTAGTTGTAAAAATAATAAAGGCAGAATACAAACAAATATATATTAGTCAGTCTTTTCAGATATACCAGGCAGGAAACACAACCAGATAACTTAATTCTACTGGTACATTAAAGGAACCTTTTAAAGGTACATTAAAGGAACCTTTTAAATCTGAGAATACAATTGTCCCTCCATTTTCTTTGCCGCCTGAACAACTAGGGAGAGTCTTCCCCACATACCATATTTCACTTTTCTATTGAATAATTCTCTGCCATATGATGGAACATAAGGTCTATAGATAGAAGCTGTTGTTTAATTAGATGGGGTGTGGAGGTAAGACCAATGCAGGGATGGGTTGTGGATCCTTTTGCTGCCAGTTTGCTCAGGGTCACGGCGTGTGCGCACGTGTGCTTCGCGCGCGTGTGCCCGTAGCAATAAAAAAATAGCTTCTGCGCATGCGAAGAAGCAAAAATTAGCTTCTGCGCATGCGCAGAAGCAAAATCCAAGATGGCGGCGCCCACGAAGATACCCACAGAACCGGCTCCATGACATCATCGCCGAGTTACTAATGGTTCTAAACAACTGGATAGAACCGGTAAGAACCCACCTCTGGACCAATGGGGTCTGTATATGAATTTAGTAGGACAAGAATATAAAACTCCATTTCAAAAGACTTGATACCGAATAGTTAGAAACCATACTGGCTAGTTCACAGTTAATTAACCTGAGTTATATGTCGATATATAATCGTTTTATATCTATTGCAAATATGAGGGGAAATGTTTTTTGCATTGACTGTCAAATCTATTCCATTCCAAAGATCAATGCCACTCTGAATATTTATTCGGTGGCTGATTTATAAATCAGAGATGTGTAAAAGATGTAATGTATACCAATCATAATATTGTACTCTACACTGAAGAGGGAATTCTTTAGCTATTGTTTAACGTAGTATGAAATAATAAATACTCAATCAATAAAAAGAAAATTGAACCATGCAGATAAAGGATCACATGTGTGTATCTAAATATTGATACAGTATATCAGAAGTGCATGGCTCTCAAAGTGCTATCAAATATTTTTTTTAAAAAAAGGGATACGGAAATGCTATTTTTCTTCTTTTTATAGTTTTTTGCTCATTTGTTCCCTCTGTGTTTTTTTAAATGAGAAATGATAAAGAAGAACTTATTAAAAAGGATTGTTTGGGTGGCAACAAAGATAACTGTTATGATTATAACCCAGGAAACAATAAAAAGTAATTATAGGTAGTCTTTGAATTATGACCACAATTGAGCCCCAAAATTCCACTGCTAAGTGACACAGTTGTTAAGTGAGTTTTGTTCCATTTTATGCCCTTTCTTACCACCAATTATTAAGTGAATCACCGCAGTTAAGTTAATAACACAGTTGTTCAGTGAATCTGGCTTCAGTGAATGTCCTTTCCTTTCCATTGACTGGAGCTAACATGCCTAGACAAAAATATTTTTCACATTGAGAAAGAACTGGGAGACAGTAGGACAGTTTTGATCTATGAAATAACAAAAGGGGGAAAAAGTTACAGCAGATTTACCACTTTGTTCCTTCCTGTGTTCAAAATTTGCTTAGGATACAAGGGGAAAGACATGAAAAGTAAAAAATATATATCTGTTTTTCAGTTCTGTTTTCTATAACCAAATTTGAATGTTCTTAGAACCCTAGAAATTGAGAAATCTGCTCAATTTAATTAATTCCTATATCTGCCTACCAGGTCTTCATACTCCTATTGATCTACCATTAAAACATGTATCAGCTAGTAAAAAGCCAAAAGAAAGTCAATAGAAAAACACTCAATAACGTTGTTCTTGGTTGAAATCTGCAATAATGAAACTCAAATTAAAAATGGCAGCCAGTGTCACTTTTAAGATAGGTTGATCTCCCTGATTGTTTGAAGCATCCTTTCCTTTATTTTATTTCGGGCTAAAATCAAATTGAGCTCTTTGCTTGGAAATTCCCTTGGAAAAATTTAAAATACCTTTGAAATGAGAGGACATCTGGCAGAGTGAAATGAGCTACATTGGTTTCTGGGGCAGATTTCATTCTGCCACATAGGGTACCCTCTCATTTCAAAGGTACATTAAATTTTTGGATAGAGATCTACAGCTGGTGATGTACTGCAAACTTCCAATGCCTTTTTGTCCAATTGGGAAACACTTTCTTTCCCTTCATTCCAACATGGTAGAAAAAGCAAAGGAGAACCATTTAACACAACAGTCTCTGTCTTTTTCTCTCTCACACACACAACTCTCAGAACTAGACTTATTTAAAGGCAAAAAACACCCCAAAAACAAAATATATTGTCACTTTCTGAAGATTGACCATCATTCACAATACCTATGTAGGTTTACTGTTAGTTTATTCATGCAGTGCCATAAGTATGCACAACTTCATGAGCAGGTGTCAACCTTAAAGCAAGCCTGGCTGAGGCCATCTTTGAGGCTTCAGGGTTGCCACAAGGCAGAAGAACGGGGCAGGGAGTGGGGAGACTAGATAACTGGGGTTTGTAGTCAAAACAAAATGTTTTCCTGTGGGAACCAAGGACATTCCAACAGGTGCTGGGGAGAGGAGGAGTGGAGTAACCAAGCAACCGGCCAGCACCTCGATTGGACAGTGTGACTGATGACTTGGGGGCAGGGGTGGGTTCTAACTTACCTCGCTGCCGGTTCGCTTCCTTCCGCGCCACATGGCCGAAGCGCGCGCGCGCATGCGCAGTGCCGAAAAATAAAAAAAAATCCCCCCCCCCAAAAAAAGAAGCCAAAAACAAGATGGCGATGCATGCGCAGTGCTGGAAACTCAGCTTCTGCGCATGCGCAGAAGGAAAAAAATTCCAAAAAAAATTCCAAAAAAAAATTCCAAAAAAAAGATGGCGCCCACAGACCGGCACCGAGAGAACCGGTTCCGTGATGTCGCCGTGACATCACCAGCGGGTCACTACCGGTTCGGGCGAACCGGGAGGAAGCCACCTTTGCTTGGGGGGAGAGATGAAATGGTAAGCTTTTTAATTAGGTAAAACCACGGGAACTTTCAGAGTCGGTTTTTACCAGTTGTGCTAGTATGATGTATCCAATAAATTGTTCTTTGAGAAATATGCCTGCCTCAGAGTTCTGCTTTCTATGGGTGCATTACTTGGAACGCTGACAGCAGGAGCAACAGACCCCTATCCCAAAGGGATAGTAAGTTAAATTTGCACAGCAGGGAAAATTACGGAAAGACAGGAGCAGGAAGGAGCAGCATCAGTGTCCAGAAAGAATGTAATACAGGTAGTCCTCAACATACAATCATAATGGAGCCTGCCCATTAAGGTCATATGTGACAATGGTTGCAAAACGGGTCTGTCATGTGACTGGCTCAATTTGATGACCTTTTTGTGGTGGTCGTTATGCAAATGCCATGCTCATTAAGTGAACCAATGATTTGCTATGGGCATGATTTTGGCAAAAAATGGAAATAAATGCTGGTTTTCTGCCAAACCGTCATAAAACACGGTCACATGACCACGGCCATATTTGTGCCATTGAAAAGGCTGGAAATATGGCCAAGTTGCTGAGCACCCAAAGTTCGATCACACTATAGTAGAGGGGCCCTGGCTGTCAGAACTTCGAACCCGGGTTGTAAGTCCCTTTTTTCGGGTCAGTCATAACTTTGAACAGTTACTGAGCAACCAGTTGTAAATTGAGGACTACATGAGTGTGAAATAGGCTATAACATAACATAGCAGTGTTGTACTGTGCAGGCCTGGATTCTCTTGAAGGACACATCAAAAGTTTTGATGACGCTTACATTCAAATGTGTGTGTGTACGTGTGTGTATACTTTATTTATCTCATCCCGTGACTGCAAATAACATTCTCTTCCATTCACCAGGTTTGCTAAAGTAGGCAGCAAGATTAGCCATTCCTCCTGTGTTGTGTAGATGCAATAACTTTCCATCAGAAATGTTTTCCCCCTCGCTTGGCTGCTGTGCCACAGTTATTTAACCTCCCCAGGCGCCATTCTACATATTGCAGGTGGATTCCCAGCCTGGAGACACATAACAGAAGCACAGCTGGCAAATGTTTATCTGTGGGCATATATTGTGCTATGTCATCTTTTCCCCCTCATTTTTACTCATGTGCCTTCAATCCTGAAAAATGATTTAAACTGTTGGATTACAGAGTCAAATAGAATTTAGTTACCTGGCCCCGTACCTGCTAAATGAACCTTTGTGAATCTCTTCAGAGTTAAAAAGGCTCCTTCAATATATATTAATGAAGCAATTCTGAAAGAAGCTGCTGTGTATCTCCACAGGGCAGCCTTCAGGCTAAGAAAAAAAAATGTCTTCAACAATGAAGGGATTTGCAATGGGAGTTGTTTGGGATTATGACCTAGTAGGATTGAAAGTTTACTATTAGAGAATGATAGAATTGGTTCTGATCAGTGTTTAATGTCAATTGTTCCATTGTGGTTTTAAGTCGAGGACTATCAGTTGGCTTACCCAATAATTTTGATGTGGCCTTCAAAAGTCAAGTAGACACCTTGCTTTCACTTTTGCTTAGAAAAGGAGGAAGAAGGGCCTGTTTTCTATGGGTTGCTAGTGATCCCCAGAGAAAGAGGTAGTGCTGATTTTGTTGGAGCCATATTTTTCTAGCCAGTGATTTCAAGAGGCAACACTTTCCTACCTTCGAGGCTCAGAAGTTGGTTAAAGCATGTTGGCATAAGGTAGTCAACTGTTCTAATAGCTTCTTCTTAGTCTTCAGCAGGATTCTCCAAACTTGGCCATTTTAAGACTTGTGGACTTCAACTTCCAGAATTCCATAGCCAGCATGCTGGCTGTGGAATTCTGGAAGTTGAAGTCCACAAGTCTTAAAATTACCAAGTTTGGAGAGCCCTGGCCTACAGTGACAACTCTTTTCGAGCCATCCCTCTCATTTCTAGCCCTGCCCTCTCACATGTCGGTGTTCAAAGGTTGCTGCTGTTTCTTGAATGCCCCTAGAATGCGAGTGCTAGACTGGATTTAAGAGTTAATATCTCCCATGGGGAAAATACACACCACTATATATAAGAACAAATCCATTTAGTGGTGTTTGAGAGCAAAGTTAGCAGTAGAAACAGTGGCAAGTAAGCAAGGGGTAAGTGTTAGACCTAAGTATTATTCAGCTGATAACAATTATCTCTGTGCCAGTTGGGATTCACATTCACATTCTTTTGTGCAAGTGGCACTTAGGTCAGGGGGAAAAATGGTGTTTAAATATTTTCACAGTTGCCTACTGTTTTATCTTGAACAAGTTAATTACTGCCTGACACCATACAAAAGGTGCTGCATAATAGCAGCTTTGCCTAATTGTGATAGAATATTTTGCATTACTTGTAGAGCTCTGAAGACCACGGTGTTCATGTCACAAACATTACTCATGCACCCCCTTTCAGACACAGAAGCCTTCTCTCATTCATTTTCCTTCCATATCCATTCCCCCTGACCTCAGATCTTTGGAAATTGCCTATATTTCCACACATAATTGTTGTCTTCGCTTCTTCTGTTCCAAGTTTAGCTTTTGCGCTGAACTTAAGGTCTACAAATAACAATGGGTACGCTTTCAGTAACTTAATTACTCTCTGTTTTAAATCTTCCTGATTTCTGGAAAAAGAAACCCAGTTGCAATTGTGACTAGAGGTCTGAGTAGGGTGTGGGTTCTCTCCTGCCTCCCAATATGCAGAATATGCCAAAAATAGACTGAAAATATACACTGAGAATTTATAGTACAGGTAGTCCTTGACTTATGCTTGTAATGGAGCCTGCCCATTACAATTGTAAGTCGTAATAGTCATAAAGCAGTGGTCATTCAGCAACTGCCACATTGATAAAGTGACCTCCACAGTCGTAAAGCAAATCCATTCTTCAGTATGGGCCGTTCTTGCCAAAAACCACAAGTAAATGACTGGTTTTTTGGCAAAAACATAAAGCACACTCCGTGACAGTGAGATGCCACAAACAGTCCTAAATACAGACCAGTAGCTGAGCACAAAATGTGGTAATGTGACCATTGGGCCTGAAAAGGGTCATAAGTACCTCAGAAGTACTAAGTACTTCAGAATAGGTCAGAAGTACCTCAGAAGTACTAAGTACTTCAGAAGAGGGTCAGAAGTGCCTTTTGGGGGAAGATCCATTGTAACTGCTGTGGATTCTACCCTTTTTATTCTTTTTCTAAAGTGGGAAACGTTTGGGGTGCTTTGAAATGGATGGCCCATTTTCATGCTGAAATTTGAATTTTTAAATCATGAGCTAAATTGTTTGAGCTTGGTTAAAAAAAAGTAAAAGAAGAAATGTTCAAAATAGCATGTGTATTCCTATTTGAAGTGCTATGCTGTTGAACTGAAACTTTCTAACATCGCCTATATGTGCACCCACAGAGATTAAGTTGCTTTTGATTTTCCTTTAATGATGCAAATTAATATATCCAAGTGGCACAGTGCTGTTTCCTGTTTTCTTATCTGTAGCAGGAGACTTTTGTTACTTAACAATTATGAATATCTACGAAGATTCATCACATGGCAAAGCATGAGAACAGTTAACAGTATAAGAGAAATAACTAATTACTATTAATATGCATGTATTGTTATATTTGCACGCTGCATTTCCACCCTAAAGGCCATCAAATGTCTGTTTAACCAAGAATAAAATCTATCTTTCAAAAGTTTTCATAAAGCCTGATGGACTCATAGCCAAAATCTCCTATAAGCCAATAAATCTGTTCCACACCATAAGAGATCAATAAACCTGATTTCTAAAAGCATTCATCCAGCCATAAACTCGTAATGTAAGTTGATGATTAAAAGACTGGAAATCTGGACCTTATATAAAATTGCTATAAAGTCTTTTTAAAGCAGAATGGGGGGGGGGCATATATGGGAAGTTTTTCATGGAAAGATTCAGTATTTCCTGATTTTTCAAGGTATCAGAAAGAAAGATTATGGATAAGATTTTTTCTTTGGTAAATAATGCCAAGTTGAAAGGTGATTTAGAAAAACAAGTGAGTCTCTCTCTCTCTGTCTCTCTGTCTCTCTGTCTCTCTCTCTCTCTCTGTCTCTCTCTGTCTCTCTCTCTCTCTCTCTCTCTCTCTCTCTCTCTCTCTCTCTCTCTCTCTCTCTCTCTCTCTCTCTCTCTCTCTCTCTCTCTCTCTCCCCCCTCCCTCCCTCCTCCTCCTCTCCCTCTCCCTCTCCCTCCCACTGATATCCTGAAAATATCAGTATTTTCAGACGCTGAAAGAAATGTTTAATCTTATTCTGTTAATATGTACGTAAGTATTTTGTATTTATAGGGGACACGGTGGCTCAGTGGCTAAGATGCTGAGCTTGTCGATCAGAAAGGTCAGCAGTTCGGTGGTTCGAATCTCTAGCGCCACGTAACGGAGTGAGCTCCCGTTACTTGTCCCAGCTTCTGCCAACCTAGCAGTTCGAAAGCATGTAAAAATGCAAGTAGAAAAATAGGGACCACCTTTGGTGGGAAGGTAACAGTGTTCTGTGCGCCTTCAGCATTTAGTCATGCCGGCCACATGACCACGGAGATGTCTTCAGATAGCGCTGGCTCTTCGGCTTTGAAACGGAGATGAGCACCGCCCCCTAGACTCGGGAACAACTAGTACATATGTGCGAGGGGAACCTTTACCTTTACCTTAAGTATTTTGAGTCTTCAAATTTTGTTTCAGGACTGTCTTTCTCGGGCTATGAGCATATACGCTATGTGTACTTGGAAGACGGATGGTACAATGACATTGCATTGTAAAAATACTTGAGAAGATTGGAAGTACTCGGTTCTTTGTGTGGCTTTTTATACAAAATCAGAGCATCTTTCAAAATGTGCAGGCATCACAGTATTGCTCCAGTCAAGAAAACATAGCCAAGTGGAGGCCACATGCTGTGGAGCATATTGCAATGCAACTGAAAGGCAGATGGATCTGACAGAATCTGAAGCCCTCAGAAGTTGACATGGTTAAAAAAAAAAAAGATCCTCCAGTTTTACAGTTTGGAGGGTTCGGATAAACTAGAGTTTTCTCTCTTCTTGATGGTAGCAGTCTTGTTGATCTTTTCAAGGAATCCCTTACTAACATCTCTGTGTTTTCTTAGATTTACCCCCGCCAGTTCTGGCAGTGATAGACTAATTACATGTCATGCATTTTTAAAGATTTAATCTCCCATCATTTTCCTAGAGAGGCATAATCTTTTCAAACAAATCTGGTGTGTGTGTGGCCAAGGCATGCATTGTGAAATGTATGGTTTTCATTAAACCCGTTGGTTAAAAACAGACTTTGCTCTGAGAAAAGTGGAAGGGAAGGATGAAGAAGGTAGATGAAGTTTGATGAGCAATTGCAATAATAAGGCCACACTATCCACATAGCATTGCATGGAACTTTTTGCCAAGTTGGGTTGTGTGACTTCTTCTCTGATGGGGAGCTGAGAGTCAAATATAAAATCGGTACCTTAAAAGTGCCTGAGATAGATGACTAGCTGGTTTTTGATTTTTCATGGAAAAGCAAGACATTTTGTGGGATTGTAGAGTTAAGCAGAGTCTATGTCAGAAACGCAGCCATCCATTCATTAAATTGAAATAAACACTTGTAATATTCTATATACCAACAGCTCTGATGAGCTCACCGATGCAGTTTTAAAGCCCTCGGTTAAATTCACAAGGTGAATTGATTTGGAAAATAGAGCAACATAGTGGAAGGAATGATGATGTGTCACAGGCAGTGTCATATTGCACATGGGAGCAGAACTGGAATTTTCCATTTTTTGTTTAAATTGGAGATAGTTTGGGAGGGTAGGTTTTGTGGGGTTTTGGTGGCTGCTGATGCATTTTCAGAGCTCACACAACAGCGTTTCTGTGATTCGTAGTTTGAAACAATGGGAAACTATTTCAAGAATTTTCAGCAATTGTAGGCAGAAGGTCTGCTGGGGACTGCAAACGTTTTCTCTTGCATAAGCTGCTCGGATTATTTATTGGCTGCGTTTTCATCCCACTTTTCAGAATGTTATTGCTTCCAAAGCAGCTACATCAGTTAAAAGAGAGAAGGAAGCTTCCAGGAAAGCAGAGGGAATTAGAGGCAGAAGGGAAAAAAACTTCTTTAAAACCAGAAAGAAAGGAAAGAAGGGGATGAGAATTTATAGGCAATCCAAGCGGGGCTGATTATCTCTATGCAGGCCTTCACAGCTCTTGGTCCTCTATAGATGTTGAATGAAGCTACCTGTCAGATTTCTAAGCCAGGAGCTACAATAGGTAGAGCTGAATGTGTTATCTCACAGAAAGTAAGAGCAAGCTCTTCACAGCCATTCCTTCTCTCTAATGAAATTGACCAGGCTGATTTTTCATCTTAATGTCCTTTTTGGAAAGCTATCTGTGCAGCTCCTTCGAACTGGTTGGTATCCATTCAGATATACATGGTTTGCATCCTGCCTGTTTGTAGAGTTGCCTCGATTATTTGACTTTTTCAGTTTTTTGTGTAGATACAGTATGTATGTTCATGTTGTCAGGGTTCCAAGTAACACCTCCAACAAAAAGAAACTCCAAGGCTTGGATTTCCTCAAAGCTACAATTTATTAGAGATGTCATATTGGCACATCTGTGAAAACCCGAATCTGAGAGCTTCCGGGTTTTCTCCACCGGAACGAAAGTTCAAGACCCTGCCCCAGCACCCACATGTCCATCACACGATCCAATCAGGCACCATCCAAAACTGAAGATGCCTCCCCGTCACTTCATCACAGCTGCCCCTGGTATCTCTCCCTTAGTTTTACTTGGGCGCATTCTCAGCATCTGAACAGATAGTTCTACCTAAAGGAGGCAGCTCTACAGATATAGAATCATAGGGTGGGACCTTGGAGATCTTCTAGTCCAACCCTCTGCCCAAGGCAGGAGACCTTATACCCGTGATGGTGAACCTATGGCACGCATGCCACAAGTGGCACGCGGAGCCATATGGGTGGGCACGCGAGCTCAGGTCCGGTGCGCATGTGCACACCAGCCAGCTGATTTTCGGGCCTTCTGGGCCCACTGGGAGTCAGGAAACAGGCTGTTTCCAGCCTCCAGAGAGGGTGGGGAAGGCCCATTTTTTTGCTCCCCCCCCAGCTCCAGAGCCTTTCTAGGAGCCTGGGGAGGGTGAAAACGCCCCCCCCCCCGGAGGGCCTCCGGAGTCCGGAAACGTTCCGTTTGCCGACTTGCGGTTGGACGGGAAGTCCCTTTTTTTTGCTCTTCCCAGGCTTCAGAGCCTTTCTAGGAGCCTGGGGAGGGCGAAAACAGCCTTCCCCACCCCCTCAGAGGCTCTTCGGAAGCCAGAAATAGCCCGTTTCCCAACTTGAAATGTGCCATTTCTGGCCTCCGGAGGGCCTCCAGGGGGGTGGGGAAGGCCGTTTTCGCCCTCCTCAGGCTCCTAGAAAGGCTCTGAAGCCTGGGGAGAGAAAAAAATGGGACTTCCGGGCCAACCGGAAGTCAGCAAACGGAACATTTCCGGCCTCCGGAGGACCTCTGGGGGGGGGGTTGGGAAGGCGGAAATGTTTTCGCCCTCCCCAGGCTCCTAGAAAGGCTCTGAAGCCTGGTGAGAGCGAAAAACCATCGTGTGCCGGGAGCAGGGGATCACGTGCGCATGCGTGGGGGGGGCTGCATGGAATGATGGGTGTGGGCACGCGCACGCGTGCCCCCCCTGCACTCACCCCCCTTTTGGCACACGAACCAAAAAAGGTTCGCCATCACTGCCTTATACCATCCCGGACAAATGGTTCTCCAATCTGTTCTTGAAAACCTCCAGCGATGGAACATCCACAATTCCGGGAGGCAAGCTGTTCCATTTGTTAATCGTCCCCACTGTCACATATCTAAGAGCCAAACGATACAGGATTTTATAGGCTGAAAGCAACACTTGAAATTTTACTCAGAAAGTTATTGGTAGGTAATGCAGTCCCTGAAGAACTTAGGGCATGAAGAATAGTTCACACCTGCCAAGAAGCAGGCTGTTGTATTCCAACTGCAGTTTCTGGGTCATCTTCAGAGGGACATCTTCACTCTGCAAATGCAAAGACAGAGATGTCCTTAGAGGAGTACAATAGAGCATCCCCCCAAAAAAGTTACTGCAAATTGAAGTTAGGTTTGATGGAGGTCACTTCTACTAGATATCCATATCTATCTATCTATCTATCTATCTATCTATCTATCTATCTATCTATCTATCTATCTATCTATCTATCTATCTATCTATCTATCTATCTATCTATCTATCTATCTATCTATCATCTCTCTCTCTCTCTCTCTCTCTCTCTCTCCCCCCCCCAAGACATAAAACTCTATTATGGATAGAAGTGGAAATGGGTGGTTGAATTCTTGGCTACATTCCTAATCCAGGAAGGATGAAACATTGTGCTTCCTTCTTTGCGGAAGGCCCATTATTATTAATGTATTTTAAAGCACGGTAGGAACTCATAGATTTCATTTAGTGAAAATATTTTGTTCCAGCAGTGTGATTTAAATCAATGTCATAAATCTGACCATGTAAGAACTAGAAGTACAAGTAGTCTTCAATTTACAATCATTTGTTTAATGACTTTTTTCAGCACTGAAAAAAGTGACTTACAACAAGTCCTCGCATTTATGACTGTAGCAGCATCTCCAAGACCAAGTACTTGGCAACTGGCATGTATTTATGATGACTGCAGTGACCCGAGGTCATGTGATCACCAGCTGGCTTCCAACAAGCAAAGGCAATGGGAGAAGTTGGATTTTCTTAGTGACCACAGGATTCACTTAACACCTGCAGTGATTCTCTTCAACCATTCAGCTGTGGCAAAAATGGGTTGTAAAATCAGGCGTGACTCACTTAAACAACCACGTTGCTTAGCAACAGAAATTCTGGTCCCAATTGTGGTCATAAGTTGAGGACAATTTTAACAGATCTGCTTGTTTTCTTTCTCAAAGCTTAACACAATTTTACTAAAAATCCACAAAGGATTTGGAAGCAAGGTGTAAGCACTTGCACCGGGCCATCCTTATTAAACACAAGAATTGTTGTATTTTGTCTATGGAGATTCTCAGTCATCCAGGTCATGATTGTACCAAAGCAATAGCAATAGCAGTTAGACTTATATACCGCTTCATAGTGCTTTACAGCCCTAAGCGGTTTACAGAGTTAGCATATTGCCCCCAACAATCTGGGTCCTCATTTTACCCACCTCGGAAGGATGGAAGGCTGAGTCAACTTGAGCCGGTGAGATTTGAACCGCCGAACTGCAGCTAGCAGTCAGCTGAAGTAGCCTGCAGTGCTGCACTCTAACCACTGCACCACCTCGGCCCCAAAGGTGCTTCTTCAAGAGGCAAATGGACTTCCTTGTTTTTCTTTGAAGATGTTTCACTTCTCATCCAAGAAGCTTCTTGGATGAGAAGCGAAACGTCTTCAAAGAAAAACAAGAAAGTCCAGTTGCCTCTTGAAAAAGCACCTTTGGGACAATTGTTGCATTTGTTTCTGCTTGAAAAGTTACCTAATGCAATCTCTTGGCATTGTATGAAGCCTGCAGTAAAATAGGGACATCTTTCAAACTTTCTCCAGAAGGATGCTTTCTACTTAACATGGATTGTCACGGCTGTATTGTCCATAGTTGGTTTTTGGTTTTGGGTTGTTCTTTTTTTTTTGTTGTTTTTTTTTTGGAATAGTGTACTTGGATAGAGCTTAAGTCATTTCTGATCTCCTTTAAAAGAATACACAGAAAAATCAATAAAGCAAAACTGCAGTTTTTCCCAAATCAAATTGGGGTGGTTGAGGAGACTTTCTCCTTACCTCCCAAATAATTGTAAATCAATTTTATATTTTATACTAAGAAGGATTTGGTCTGTCTCTGTGTGAGCTGCAAAAAGAAAGAAAATGTCTTCTCCTTCAAAATCTATTGATTAAATCTTTTGGTTTAACTCATATATTTGGAGAAAGTAGGACATCTGCTTATAGTCCTCGCTTAGCAACTACCTTGTTTAGTGGCTGTTGGAAGTTATGATGGTGCTAAAAAATACCTTCGAGACCAGTCCTCACATTTATGACCGACTCTCATTTTCACTTGCTTATTTACCAATATATTCTCAAAGAGAAAGAAAAACAATCTCCATTCAACTGTAGGAGGTTGCGTGAAGCAAACGAAAACTGAAGTAAAATCACAAGCACAATCATGATCACATGGTTTCCACTCAGCAACCGCTTTGCTTAATGACTGAGTTACTGGTCCCAGTTGTGGTTACTAAACGAAGACTACCTGTAATAGGTTTTAATAAGTAAATATATGGAAATGAGGACTATTTTGCAGCTCAAACAGTGCAAGTCCCAGAAATGAAATTTCCCAAATCACGTTTTCTGGCCATAACCGAAATGAAGAAAGTGGTTGTGTAAGTAACATGTGTTTTTGCTTTTGTGACTTTTGTAAAATATATGAACCATTTCTAAGTGTAATATAAGTGCTTTAAATTGCTGTTATCGGGTGGCGTTGCCAAGATTGCAAGAGATTAGCCTTCTCTTAAGGCACTTTAACCACCCACTCATTTGCACAATTTGAGTGGATATTAATGAGAGATAAAACCAACATTTTCCACTTCGCTCAAAATAACTGGAGCACAGTCTTCTTTAGTAGTTTATCTAAGGGAACAATATAATTCATCAGCTCCAAACTAAAAGAGTGATGTGCATCATCACGACATTGAAAAAGATGCTGTGTGTTACAAATAAAAAAAAAATGGGGAAAATCTTCCCTATAGCACATTTTAAGAGACACCAATTGAGTGGATACTTGATCATTGATCTGATTCATGTTTTGAAGAGCTCTAAATTTTGTAGTACTTCATTTTTGCTATAAATATCCTACAATAATGAAAGCTGATTTAAATGATACAAGGCATTTATTTATTTATATCCTGCCTTTGTTATTTTTTACAAATAACTCAAGGTGGCAAACATATCTAACACACCTTTCCAAGATCCAGTAGGATCTTGGAATCCTAGTGGACAATCACTTAAATAGAAGGCAGCAGTGTCCTGCAGCTGCCAAAAAAGCCAACACAGTTCTAGGCTGCATTAACAGAGGGATAGAATCAAGATCACGTGAAGTGTTAATACCACTTTATAATGCCTTGGTAAGGCCACACTTGGAATACTGCATTCAGTTTTGGTCGCCACGATGCAAAAAAGATGTTGAGACTCTAGAAAGAGTGCCGAGAAGAGCAATAAAGATGATTAGGGGACTGGGGGCTAAAACATATAAAGAATGGTTTCTGGAATTGGGTATGTCTAGTTTGATGAAAAGAAGGACTAGGGGTGACATGATAGCAGTGTTCCAATATCTCAGGGGCTGCCACAAAGAAGAGGGAATCAAGCTATTCTCCAAAGCACCTGAGGGCAGGACAAGAAGCAATGGGTGGAAACTAATCAAGGAGAGAAGCAACCTAGAACTAAGGAGACATTTCCTGACAGTTAAAACAATTAATCAGTGGAACAACTTGCCTCCAGAAGTTGTGAATGCTACAACAGTGGAAGTTTTAAAGAAGAGTTTGGTCAACCATTTGCCTGAAATGTTGTAGGGTTTCCTGCCTAAGCAGGGGTTGGATTGCGTAGAAGCCCTCCAAAGTCCCTTCCAACTCTTTCATTCTATGCTATGCTATGCTATGCTATGCTATGCTATGCTATGCTATGCTATGCTTTTTCTATTCTATTCTATTCCTTCCACCACAACAACCCTATGAGAAAGGTGGGACTGAGAGTGAGAGACTGACTGAAGGTCACCCAGCTAAGGCAGAAATAGAACTTACGGTCTCCCACTTTCTAGCCTGATGCCTTAATTACTAGGCCAAACTGGCTTTCTGACATTGTAAACTGGCATTATAAAAATAAAGTTCTTGAGGCAAGTTTGTGCAAGCATAAAAGGATGGCCTGGTCCTATTGAGTCATTTTAACTTGTTGCCCATCAGAAGGACATCCAAGATGTTGTGCTCTATTGATCACCAAGCCTGGTTAGTGAACTAGCACCGATGCACAGGTATTTCCTGAATTTAGAACTGTGGTTTCTCCAGTTCTCTCTCAGTGCATGGAACTATTTTTTTATTGTGAATGAATTGAACAATCTTTCAGAATTTTCAAACTTTCTAACTGAATTTGAACTGCTGGCTTCTGAAGGTTTTTTTTTTTTACTAACACTCTTTATATGACCTTCAACTTGGAAATCTACAATACAATTTCCAGACTTAACAACTTGTTCATTGTTTGACTTTCTGCCGCCACCTTTAAATAAATTACATTCACTTTGGCTTCTCTTTTGTGTTCAAAAGTATCTGTGCTGAATTCCCAGAGCAGTTCCGTTGCATTTAACCACTGAAGGTGAATCGTATTATACCTTGTGATGAATGAATTTTTCAGATAAAGAATGTGCACAGTTGGAGGTATATCGGAGTGGGGAAAGGGACAGAAACTTTCCAGGTGCATAGCCAGTATTTTTCTCTAAATTAGTTATGCTTATTGTTATGCACTAATGCTTTTCAAGTAAATAGCTTTTTTTTTTACATACACATTGATTTCAGCTTAATCATTTATATAAACATTTCTGTATAGAGCTTTTTGCACTTTATTCATGCACCCTTCCTTCAGCTTCACACAGGTATTCTTTATCACGATTTTGGATAGGCTCACTTGCACAGCTTCACTACTTTCGTTTCTTGGGTTTGCTTCTAATCTAAAGAAGAGAACAGAAAGAGGAGAAAATAACTCTTTCCTGAGTGTTAAGGAATTGTGCAGAGTAACCTCTGGGCCCTGAAGGTTTGCACAGTTCACCGTAATGTTGCAGTAAATATGAGTAATGATTCAGTCAATAGACAGATACGTTAAAGTGTATAAAAGTAGTTTACTCAAAGAAATAGCACAGTCCAAATAACAGTCCGAATCATACACGTTCAGTCAGTCAGTGTTTAGAAGTACAGTAGTCTTCTTACCAGCCTTTCTTTGTCTTAATCAGCAAACAAAGTTTCAACTATCACAGATAGTTAGCTACACACAGAGCTTGCTCTCAGACACGAAGTCACTTCAACAAAGAATCAGCAAAAGAGAGAGAGCTAACCATGTTCCCTAGCTCCCTCTTATGGCCGTTACTGCCAGTCAGAATGCACCAATGCATTTAAAGCCATATTACATATATACATTTAAACAGTGATTTGTGGCTTGTTTATATTAACCAACCCAACCGTTTGGACAGAGTCCTAACACTGAGCTTCTTGATCTTCTAGCATCTTTCTCAAGCTGTTCTTGTTGATATGGTGTTTTCCAAATGCTTGCTGCCTTTTCTGTCAGGAAGTACGTTCGACGGATGTCTCTTTCTCCTCCTGCTTTGTCCTGTTTAATCCTCCCTGTAGATTCCTTCTTCAGTGGACGGGTAGCCCTCAACTTCCAATCTTTCATTTAGTGATTGTCCAAAATTATATCAGCACTGAAAAAAGTAACTTATGATCGTTTTTCACACTTACCACCTTTGCAGCAATCCCCATGGTTATGTAATCAAAATCCGGACGCTTGGCATCTGGCTCGTATTTATGACGGTTGCAGTGACCTGGGTTGATGTAATCACCTTTTGCGACCTTCTGACAAGCAAAGTCATTGGAGTAACCAGACTCAATTAACAACAGTGTTACTAACTTAACAACTGCAGGGATTCACTTAATATCTGTGGCAAGAAAGGGACAAAATGGGGCAAAACTCACAATATTCTCGCTTAGCCAAAAAAAAAAAAGCGTTTAGCCAAAAAAAAAAATGAGTTTCAGTTGTGGTCGTAAATCAAGAACTACCTGTACTGAAGCCATGGTGGTAGGTTGGCTGAGAATCAGGGGGATGATAGAACAACCCATGGGGGCAGCTGATTGAAGAATTCTGACATAGAAAATCCAAATTCTGCAGAAGGTGTACTCTTCAAACTATTTTCACTAGAAGGTGCGGTAGCCTTGGGAGGGGGAAAAAGCCATTCAAAAAGGTTGCTTGTTCATCTCACTGAAAAATGGTGTCTAGAGTTCAAGTTAGGCATGAGAATCCTTTGAGAACATTTTGGAATGATTAGACCAATAATGCATTCAAATGACAAAAGGGGAACTGATTCATTGGCGTTGCCGTCATTTCTCTTTTCCACTTTACTTGCATTTCCTGCCCTGACTACATCCTAATAAATAATAATAAAAAATAGCAATGTTTGGCTCTAGCGTTCAATACTGTGCAGTGACATATGTGGAGCCTTGCATCTGACATTCATAAACTTAAGTGCCTACTACTTGCATTGCTTTATTGCTGTTGGACCTTTCAGCACGAAAGTAAAAGCACCGAAACTCTTGTAACATTTTGATTATGATTGCAGCATTTATCATTTTATAAGAGAAGCACAAGTAGTTTCTAGGCTGAAATTCACTGCACTGACGCTGGTAGAAATTCCAACTTTTCATCTGTTAGTTTAACGTGAATTCTAATTTCGTTACCCCACAAAATCCCAAATACTTGTAGCATACAAATCAGGGCTTAATTAACCAGCTTGCTGTAGAATATCTTCTCCTACAGCTTCCTATGTTCATCTGCAGATGGAGACACTGTGGTGGGTTCCTTTCTATATGACATGGTTGGTAGAAACTAGATTTATTACAGACAGTTACAAAATATACTGGATGTTGATAGTGTCTGAAACACCTGTATCATTGTTAAGGCTTTTGTATCTTATTTCAACTTAATTCTTTCCAATTAATCTTCAGATTTTAACCCTGAACTTTTTTTTTTATTTAACAACTCCCTTTTCTTCCAAAACACTAAGTTACTCACTTTGATTTCCCCTGTTCTCAGGCCTTCCTATTATTTTCATCTCTGTTGGCACTTGGACTCCTTTGTTTTACATTTTAGTTCTTTGACTTTCATTACTTTTACTCTCTCTCCTCTCTCTCACCCACTGCTCCTTCCTTCAGAGTAAGCTGTTCTGTTTCTTCCAGCAAGCATTTAGTCTGAAGTCATTTCTCGTCATAAAATTCAGGAATCATCCCATCTCCTGTATCCCCCAGGCTTTATCCTTCCCAGGGGAGCTCTCCTCCAGGTGAACTCCAAATCTCTCTTGCCAGCTCTGTTCTTTTCCTTGTCCTAATCGCTCCTGAATCCCATAAGGCCAAAGGTTTGGACAGACTACCAGCCTGTCCCCATTCTTCTGCTCATCCAGACCAGTTTTTGCATACAATTTCATCCCAATTTTCCAGATTGCTTATTATTTCTTTTTCATATCTGTTACTTACACACAAATTCTTCTTCCTCCTCCTCCTCCTCCCCCCTTCTTCTTTTCTTCTTCTTCTTCTTCTTCTTCTTCTTCTTCTTCTTCTTCTTCTTCTTCTTCTTCTTCTTCTTCTTCTTCTTCTTCTTCTTCTTCTTCTTCTTCTTCTTCTTCTTCTTCTTCTTCTTCTTCTTCTTCTTCTTCTTCTTCTTCTTCTCCTCCTCCTCCTCC
>QLTV01003646.1:2321374-2350347 GCA_003457575.1 Thermophis baileyi
CCCACCTCCAAAACGACCACTGCCTTGCGAAAGAAGCTGAGGGTAAAGGTGATGGACTTGCCAAGCATGTCTCCAGACCTAAACGCTATTGAGAATTTGTGGGGCATCCTGAAACAGAAGGTGGAGGTGCGCAAGGTCTCTAACATCCACCAGCTCCGTGATGTCATCAGGGAGGGGTGGAAGAGGACTCCCGTGGCAACCTGTGAAGCTCTGGTGAACTCTATGCCCAAGAGGGTTAAGGCAGTGCTGGAAAATAATGGTGGCCACACAAAATATTGACACTTTAAGCCCCATTTGGACATTATCACTTAGGGGTGTACTCACTTTTGTTGCCAGCAGTTTAGACCTTAATGGCTGTGTGTTGCGTTGTTTTGAGGGGACAGCACATTTACACTGTTATACAAGCTGTATACTCACTACTTTACATTGTTGCCAAGTGTCATTTCTTCAGTGTTGTCACATGAAAAGATATACTTAAATATTTAGAAAATGTGAGGGGGTGTACTCACTTCTGTGACATACTGTACATGATCAAGAGAAATACAGTTTCGTAGTGTTGAACATAAAATAGTCGGTCCAAGCATCAACCCAGTACTAAGATTTACCTAAATCAACTGTCAACTGTCGTTTCTTCTTTAATTTTGTGTTCACCAAATTAAGTACTGGATTGTGAAGGAACACAGGGAAGCTAAGGGTGTGAGAAGATGAGATCACAGGTATCCGCACAAAATTGAGATTATGTCAAAATGCTGGGATAGGCTTGGGGATGTCAAGACTCAAATTTTGCCCTTCCATACGTGCATCCCAATGTCTGACAGAAGACTACCCTCAGCATACAGGAGTTTGATGCTGATCGGCTGAAGGTTGACTCAGCCTTCCATCCTTCGGAGGTCAGTAAAATGAGGACCCAGATTGTTGGGGGCAATATGTTGATCCTGTAAACCGCTTGGAGAGTGCAGTAAAGCACTATGAAGCGATATATAAGTCTAAGTGCTATTATTACTATTGCTATTCTATGCTTGTGAAACAGAGTACTGAAACTTCATTTAGAGACCAGATCATGGGGAATAACAGAGTTGGAAGGGACTTTGGAGGTCTTCTAGTTAGTTACTTACTTACTTAGTTACTTACTTACTTATTTATGAAAATTTATCATTTACAACTCACTCTCAGTAACTCCAGGTGGTTTACAAAGATAAACAGTAGACAGTTATTTTCTCTGAGCCTAACTATGTTGGGGGAATGGAATGCTGTACGGTGTATTTCTCCTTGACAACTTGAGAGAAGATGGAAAGTACATCTAAATAAATATATACATACCTTTGCTATATATCGGTGGCATCCTCTATTTGCATCACAGCGTCATGCCTGTTTCATCACTTGCTTCCCCCAATGGTCGTGCATGAAAAGATTGAGATGAAATACTATAGAACAGGTTGGCTTACTTATTTGATCATGATTCTATCAAACCTTGATAAACCAGGAGTTTGCAGTGTTATAGACCTCAAACTCTTTTTGGAATAAAGTACCATAAGTACAGCTTGCTTTTTCTCCTTGGCATATCATCTAAGTTTTATGATAGGTTACTAGGGGAGGAAAAGAAATTTGCAAGCAATTAATTACCACACACTATGAAAGGTAAGGCCAAGGCTTTTCTATAAGGGAAGGAGAGAAAGAAGGAAAAAGCTTGGTTTATTAAAAAGCTTGGTCAAATAATATATGAACAATTTCTCCCCAAATGTGCTTTTGTAAACAGTGGATAGTACAGCTTGAGCCTTGAAATATGATACTGTTCTTTTATAAATGATCATAACAGATTTACCAGGTCATGTTCTTTAGGTAGTGAAGGACAATGCAGAAGAAGTACAGAATACAAAATAACAGAGTCGGAAGGGACCTTGGAGATCTTCTAGTCCAATCTCCTGCTCAAGCAGGAGACCCTATATCCGTGATGGCAAACCTATGGAGCCATATCTGAGGGCACACGAGGCGTTGCCCTATGTCAGCTCCAGCGCGCATGTGCGCACTGGCCAGCTGATTTCCAGCCTTCTGGAGAGCGGCGGGAGGCCGTTTTTCACCCTCCCCAGGCTTCAGGAAAGCCTCCGGAGCCTGGGGAGTGTGAAAAACGGCACAACAGGCCTACCGAAAGTCCGGAGGCTTCAGTGAGGTCTGCGTGCATGCGTGGGGGGGCAGTGCGTGGGGGTTGTGCGCACATGTGTGGGGGTTGTGCGCACATGCGGGGGGGTTGGGCGTACATGCATGCGCGGGGGTTGTGCGTGCATGCACGGGGGAGGGCATTGCATTATGGGTGTGGGCACGCGCTTGCGCGCTATCACTCGCACGCGCCCTTTTGGCATCCGAGCAAAAAAAGGTTCGCCATCACTGCCCTATACCATTTTGGAGAAATGGCTGCCCAATCTCTTCTTAAAAACTAGATCTGTTCTTTCCCCAGCCTCCTAGAACCAAGCACATTCTAAATTAGCATCATCCTATAATCTCATAATCCTGACTGCTATTTAAGAACAATAAAGTAATGTAACCAAAACTTTAACTTCTGTATGAGTTGATATCTAGGCAAACATTTTTATTACAACCCATGCACAGAACAAAGGAACTGATGCCCTCAGCATTACATATCTGGACTCCTGCAATAAATTGGACATTTTGATAAATTTGACTTTGAACATTGACAAATGTTCAAAGACATTTGACACATTTTGAAGATTTTGAAGAAGGGCCTTTTGAAAGAAGAAGGAAGATTTTGAAGAAGGAAATTGCAATTGATGTGAAATGCAGTGATTGAGTATTACTATAATCACATATTAGCTGTGTAGTGGATCCTGAGCTCCTAGCTACTAAGTTCCTGGATGCAATTCCAAGTACAACGCTTTATCCTTTGGCTTTTAAATATGGGCATCATAACCTTTATCAAGTGAACCAACCCATCCAGTACATTCTTTTAGATCAAATCTATGAGAGGTCTCCCATTTTTGAGAAGTCGGTAGATGAGACCACAAAACAGTGTTTTTATGGAATAGCTACCCACAATGGTTTTGAAGATTTCTTGATGAGGAGTCCTTGGTGCTCTCTGAGCTTGGTGGAGAGATGCTTCTCTTGAGAGCAAACTCCATTCCTTACTAGCACTGATGATGTTACCTACTTTGGGTAACGGAATGTCTGCAAGAAAACAACCATGTTCAGAGAGCACCAATCATTTCATTTCACCCCTGAGCTGTAGGTTTCTAGCTGTTAAAAAGTAGAAAGTCTTTAGTGATTATAGTGGCATAGGAAATGAATAAATAATAATTATGTGCAGCTATATGGCTGCATTCACAAGTCACTTACAGCCACAATTTATTCCAAATATGGTCTATGAAACAAGTCATAGCAGTCAGGTTCATAAATAAAACTAAGCCATACAACTTAGTTTATAAGGTCACATTTTATGTGATGCTAAACCAAGGAACCGCATTATTACTGAGTGTGGTCAATGAACCCCAGCATATGGCTTGGCTCACAAATTGCACTAAGTCATAATCATCTTTATTTGCTCTTTGAGAATAAGCTTGGGATGCCACATCAGTCTCTGGGTTTTATAAAATATTGTTATGACTTATAGCACATAAACTCAGGTAATTGTGTCTTCATCAGCAGATCAACACCTTTTAGCCTAGCAGGTAAATATACATCTAGTCTAAATCTGTTATGTGTGATGGGCTTTAAAACCAAGAGAATCTACTATATATTACTTCCACCAAGTACAGTTCTATACTCAGAAATGTCATTGAGTTTAATCACATTTATTCCATAGAGAGGATTGGGTTGTTAGTCTCCATTTATTATTCAAGTGATTTTATCAGCTGCATAAAACTAATATCAAATACATTTTCCTGGATGCCCAGTTAAAGTATGTAAGAGTCATGGCCCCTCATGTAGAATCATGTGGATTACGCCTGACTCTTAGAAACATTAACCGGGCATCAAGGAGAATGCATTTCATTCTTTGATAAATCATATCCTTATTTCTATTATTGACAAGCTCTGAAAATCATTATTTGTACTAGTGAAAAGAAAAGCTGTTGGTAATTGCTATTGAATTATTTAAAAATTGGGAGAATTTCTCTCAGGATACTAGTAAGCATCCATGATAATCCAATTAGGGCTATCTGAAAGAAATCTCTCAAACCTTAGGTTACTAAGTCTATTGCATTATTGCCAGAGGTATGAAATCAAGAGCCTCGGTTACCTGCTATTATATTTTCCATCTATTCTGCTATTCTATTCTAAGGTATTCTGTCTGAAATTAAGCTAAATATCCAGAATTCCTTTTATGTTAACAAGTTCTCTGTGGTCACAGATAATTTTAAAAAATGCCTTATGTGCATTTTGAATAGTGAAAATTGTTTAAATCCCAGGTGTTTTTTCCCTTCCTCCTCAAGATACTGTGTGGAAGCAAGATTCTGTCATTTCCCTGTATTATTCCTCTAGGTCCTTTCTACACCATAGGATTTATTTCTGAATAAACATGTATTATGCACCACTGCACAAGGCTCATACTTGCGGTAATCAAATATCAGTGCAAAATGAGACCTTCAAGAAATTTGCTAAATTTTCTTGAATTAAATTTAACCAAATCGCCCAGAGTTATTCTGTGAGGGAGATGGGTGGTTTCTAAACACGATAAATAAATGTTTGAATAGGCAAGATTGCTTCTTGGGGTGGAGGTGGGGGTGGGGTGCATGTAAAAGAGAAGAGTGAGACATCCTGAGTGTGGATGAAAACCAGGAAATAACCCCCCCCCCGAAAAGTATTGAATTCAATTCAATTCAATTCAAAATAGTCAGTTTGCGCTGATCTTTGTGTAAAGCCAGGGCTCTGGGTAGCAGCACTGAGGGTGCCATAAAGAAAATATGAATGTTTATTACTAAGATTATTACAGCCATCACCACCACTACCCCCAGATTCTTCAAAACAAAGAGCTTTATAGTAATTAAGAGGCTCTCCCTCCCTGCAGGCCTACAGGTTAATAGACAAAGATAAATAGGCAAAGGGACAATTAGAAGGGAAATACATACCTTCAGAGCTGGGTATGCACAGTCTGGCCTAGGTATATTAGTCTCCATAGGTGCTGATTAATGGCTGTGCCCAATATAGGAATCATTCAGGGGAAAGAGCTGTCTGCTTAGTAACAGATGTTCTGCCTGAAAGCATTTCCTGCAAAATAAGGGGGGGAGAGAGAGAGAGAGAGAGAGGCTGGATCCCGAATGCTCTTCTTCAGTTGAGTTTGCAAGTATATGGTGACAATTGCCTTGTTTTCATCAACCGTGGAAAAGTGTTAAGATGGGTCTCTCCATCCCAGCCTGCATTCACAAGCTGTTTTTGGTTTTGAAAAGAGGCTGTATCTTTAATAGCCGAAAAGCTTTGGAAAAGCTTTGAAGTGGAAGAGCAGGGACACAGCCTTACTATTTCCCTGGGAGCCCAGCCATTCAGGATACTGTTGGGGCCTTTGCAAGGATTATTTTTGCCCCAAAGATGAGGTGGATTAAGCGCACCCAGTTCTGCCACTGGAATGCCATAACCTCCACACAACCAACACATTGGGAGAACGAATAAAGGAGAATATTTATAGCTCAGGGTTGAAATGAGGGGTCCTTGATGCTCTCTGAGCTTATTTTCTTGCAGACATTTCATTACTCAAACTAGGTAACATCATCGGTGTTAGTAAGGAGTGGGGTTTGCTCTCAGTTTATATTCTAGTGGCTTGCCCTTTCAGTGTTGGTTGGGGCGCATAGATTAACTCCAAGATCAACATCAGACCAACAATCACGAAGTAAACAATACCCCAATTAAAGCCAACAGTAAACAGGCCAACCAAAGAACCTCTAAGTAAGATCACCCCCAGATAAGCAGAGATTAACACCAAGCAGCAAACAATACGAGGGGTCCTTAGTGCTCTCTAAGCTTGGTTGTTTTCTTTCTTTTGAGAGCAAACTCCAATCCTTACTAGCACTGATGATGTTACCTAGTTTGGGTAATGAAACGTCTGCAAGAAAACAACCAAGCTCAGAGAGCACCAAGGACCCCCTCATTGGGAGAACTGCGGACTGAGAAAAGCTGTACAAATGTTTAAATGGGACTGGCTAGCATAGCAATCAAAGTATGACCAGTATATTTTTCTATGCTTCTTGTTATATATCAGGTTCTAAAACATTCTAATGCAAATTTATTAGAAAGGTTTTTAAATTTCTGTGTTGTTAAAATGAACGCATGAGAATGTTTTAAGTGTTTAGCAGACACCTTCTTGCAATGTCAGAAAGTAGAGGTGATGGAATCTGCAGCTTTGGTTGAAGGGCGGAAGTTGAATGATTTTATCCTGGAGTCATTTATCTTGAGGTCACTCTCTACATTAGGGCTGTCAAACTCCCGGCCCATGGGCTGGATGCGTCATGCGCTGGCCACGCCCACGCCCGGTTTAGCAAAGGGGGAAAAAAGTCCTGATACGTCACGTGATGCCACCGTGACAACATGAGTTTGACACCCCTGCTCTAATATTAACACTGGTAGTTCTTTTTATTGGGGAAGTATATATCACAGAACTTCTCCTTCTTCTACTCCATCCCCAAATTGTTTATTTTGAAGTCTGCATACAAAAAGTGAAGGAAACAGTGCCTACGCTCCAAACGTATCACTTGATAACTAGGAGGCTCGGTGAAATGACAAACTCATTTCCATTTTCTGTTTGATCTTTTTCTTTTTAAGAGGACAGAGAATTCAAGCAAGAATAATATTTCCTTGCATTAGGCTTTTATATTTATTTAGTATTAATGGGAGGAAACACCACTATTCCTCTGATTTTATCTCAGGTTTTTTTTTAAAAAAAATTTTTTATAAAATATTAGCTTGGAACCTACCCTGAGAATGAGTATTGGCTGTTGCCAAAATGAACAGCCTACCATCCTATGAGCCGCGGTGGCGCAGTGGTTAGAGTGCAGTACTGCAGGCTACTTCTGCTGATCACTGGCTGCCAGCAGTTTGGCAGATCGAATCTCACCAGGCTCAAGGTTGACTCAGCCTTCCATCCTTCCAAGGTCGGTAAAATGAGGAACCAGATTGTTGGGGGCAATATGCTGATTCTGTAAACCGCTTAGAGAGGGCTGTAAAGCACTATGAAGCGGTATATAAGTCTAAGTGCTATTAAGTGCTATTGCTATTATCTTAGTTTTCTCCTATATAATCTAGAAATACAAAATTCATAGATGTCATCTTATTGAAAGCCTCCCTTTTGCTACACTTCACTGGGGGAAAATAAAAATTCTGATTGCAATGATACGACCAAGAAGTAAGGTAGAGATCCACAAGCCACGTGTTCCCAGGAGTGTCTCCTTCCATCCTTTATAACCCTCAAGATAGAAGATCTTCCTTCAGTAGAATATATGTTTTTACATACTGGGTTAATTTTAGAGACAAGCTGTCCCCATTTTTATATTGATTCCCTGGGATCAAGAAGAGCAGAAAGAATGTTTGAATATGTCAGCTTTACTGCTAGTAAGTAAACTTATTGTAAAGTACCTATAAATCAGTTACACCACCATCTTCCTGAATGCATATACTCTAACATCAGTATTTAAAGAATGTGTCCTGTTACCTAATCCTGGTCTTCAATAATAAAATTTGTTAATATTTTGGTGTTTGAGCAAAATGAATCAGGGATACTTAAACACACACACACATACAAAGACACACACAAATTTGTGTATATACACACATGTATCAGAATTCTCTTGGTACCATATTTCCTCTTCAATTACACCACTGTAGTATGAAGGAGAGAGAATTGGATTAGGAGTGGGGAACAGTCAGTTTCAAATCTGAATGAAGACACTGTGTCAGTTACTCCTTTCTCAACCTAGTTTATACCAGAAAAAACTTAAAACTTATCTTAAATTTAGTCAAATAACTTGTCCAGCTACTTGATAGTTAGGACTCTAATTTACAAAAAAGGACTCTGGAATTAGAAGGATGAGATTTTTAGATCTATCTGGAGATAAGAAAATTAAGTTGAGCACTTCTCTATTCAGATCATGAACTCTGCTGCTGAATGGCAGTATTTGGGAAGGGAGTCACGGGTGCATGTTGGCTTAGGTTTACCCTCAAGGAAATGAACAATGCCACTATATTCCTTAATAGTATATACGGGTAATAAATAATGTTTTATCATTATTACTGAATGGGTTAGGAAGGGTACCATTTACAGCTGAAATAAAAGTTTAAGAATGTCCATTTAAAAATGCACAAATATACTTCCACTTTTAAATTGTGAAATTAAATATATCATTATTGGTGAAATGAAGATTGTGAGATCATTGATTGACCTCTAATTTCAAGATTCTTTGACAGATTGAAGAAGCTATTCTGAGAGGGATTAAGTTAAATTAAATTCGGGGCCAGAAGAATTCAGTCTAAATTTGCCTTTATATTTGAGCTTTAGAAAGTATAATACAAGTTCTAGTATTATCAAAGTAGAATGATATCATCTTGATATTCCATTCCATTTGCTTGATGTTGTAGAAATTATCCATTTTGATGCAATGGAAACCAAGAAGGGCAATTCCCTGTGATTTATATCTCAACATTTGAGAGGATTGTTAAGCTCTCCATACTTTTTTAGATTTTTTTTATAGAAGCTGCATTTCAGCAGCATAGGTTTGGGGATCTCTTTGAGGGCTACAAAAATCAGAGCTCACAGAGTTTGTCTATATCAGGATTGTCCAACCTTGGCAACTTTAAGACTTAAGGACTTCAACTCCTAGAATTCTCCAGGCAGCATGGCTGACTGAGGAATTCTGGAAGTTGAAGTCCACACCCTGGTCTGTATGAACACTATTTATTTTACTGTGTTGATATCATGGTAATGTGGTAAGTGACAAAATAGTGAGTTTCAGGAAGACATATTCTTTGCAAATAGAAATTGGACTGGGCAGACTTCTAACAGTGAAATCCCTAAGAATCACAAGCAATGAGATCAACACAACTTGGCTGGATAAATCAAAGGCCTATGTTTTTATACAGGCAGAACAAGAAAACGTGTAGGATATATTTGTGTTTTTTGCTTTTAGTTGAGATAAAATGCATGAACAAACAGGTATCAATTTCAAGACAACTTCTATATTAAAAAGATGCAAATGCACCCAATAAATGGCCATACTTTTTTTTCAAATTGATCTGTTTCTTTTATTAATAGTCACACAAGGTCGGTTGCATTTTAGTTTAGATAGTTTCTTTTCCCTGCAGTTCTAGAGGAAGCTTCCCAGATGGAAAGATGTGAATTACTTATGCAGTGTTTGATGCAGAGTTTGCTTCTCATCACAACCAATTAATGTTATTTGATTTCATTAAAAATAGCATTTTCTCAACTGGGAAATCACTCCTGTAAAGAAAATTTAAATGAACCCACAACTTGTGGGCTCAGAAGCTGCCATCAAGACTGATTGTTACACATTCAGCCTTGGAAGGCAGAAGAAGAAACTGTTTCTTCCCTGGTTAGGGTTTAAGCAAACTCAGTTGGATGAGTTATTAATTGCTGCTGACTATGCAGATCTTTTCCCCTTTAATTTTCATGAGTTCCAGGGATTAAAAAGGAGGAAAATCACCCAAGACAAAATAAAGTAATATTTACCCACTGAAACAATTGCTTAGGTTTACAGAGATAGGCATCTATGATAAAAATGGTAATGAGGTATTTCAAAAACACTTTCCCATCACTATGAGCACAAAGTTACTGCTTTCCTTTCTGAGAACATTTCTGAATACTATATGTTGGTTCAGGTAGTCTGTTAGAAAGCAAGAAAGGTATCCGTAAGCAATGCAAGATTATTTTATATACTCTAGCTTTTCTTACATTTCTTGCCTCAAAATGGTAGAAAACCATGATCTTAATCTATTGGGCAATACTACTGGAGAACCTCTGAGGACCTTCCACTGCCCATTCCCCCCAAAAAGGGGTTAGGGGTTGCATGCATCTATAAGACTAGTGATAGCCCACTCCTCACGTAAAGTATTTGGAAGCACTACTCTGTTTCTGTAAATCTCTATCATCAAATATTATATAAAGTTGAACCTGTATGAAATTCTACATAGAGTTTCATGAAGTGCTGCAAGGCATTGCTTTTAAAATGGGTTTTCCTCTTATTTGACTTTTTAGTCCTAAATTATTTTTCAATTATGGAGCCAATATATGGGAGATTCTATTGTGCAGTTTAAAAGTCCAAGGAGACTCTGATAGGGCTACCGCATCTGTCTACAGAATCTGAACAATTACTAGAACAGGATAGTAAAGAGAAGCAGAAAATAGTCACTCTTTCCTGTGGTCTACAGAATCTGGACAATCACTAGAACAGGATAGCAAGGAGAAAATACTCACTTTTTCCTTCCATGTAGTAATAGTATAGAGCAGGGGTGTCAAACTCGTGGCATCACGTTGTCGTCATGTGACGTATCGTGACTTTCCCCCCCTCACTAAACCAGGGGTGGGCGTGGCCAGCGCATGACGCATCCGGCCCACGGGCCACGAGTTTGACACCCCTGGTATAGAGTTTTGCAATTCAGATCTGATAGCTGTATAATGCGGTCCTGTCATTTACCAACCAAAACAACAAAAAGGATAGGGCAATCCAATAATAAAATAGCAACTGAATTACATTTGAAGAATTGGCAAGATTGTGCGCTATCAACTGCTTTGTATTTCAAGTAAGGCCATATTTTTGTAAAATTCAACCACTTTCCCTCCTAGCAATTATCTTCCTTTTCAGAGGATACATAGTCCTGAAAAAGCAGAGAAAGGATTATCTCGCACACCTGAGAGCGCTGAACTTCTGAACAGTTGTACTTGCAGAAGAATAAATTATTTCATTGCCTTCCAGCTGTTGATCTGAGACTTGACGAGAAAAATGTCACATGTGATGCCGTGTTCAAAAAAAACACCACCTAATTGTTTAAAGCACCACTTTTCATGATTTGACAGTTTGTTATTGTATAGATCACAAAACATTAATTGTTATCAAAAGAAAATTACTGCTTTATTTGATTTCTGTGTGTTTCATGTAGATGCTGTTTTGGGGTTATGACAGCTTTCTGAAGCTATGAAAAGAATTACTTAGGGAAGACTCTTTCTAGTGTTTTTGTAAGGTTGAATAATTTCCTGGTGTTTACATCTTGCTTGCATCAACATGAGAATGAGTGAAACAATAGCAGAGAATAGATTACAGTCAACATGGAATAAAATTAATGTGATGGTGACTGCAAAATCAGTTGCTAATGCATTGGGAAACACTTTAGGGAGGTTTATATTGTATCAGAGGTGGGATTCACATAATTTACCTACCGGTTCGCCCAGTACCGAAAATGTGAGCGTGCGCGCTCGCTCGCATGTGCCCCTTCCGCGCATGCGTGCAGCCTTCCGCACATGCGCTTTGCTTGCACACAAGGCTTGCACGCATGCACATGGCTTGAAAACGTGGCTAAATACCCCCACCCGCAGGTCGCTACTACCGGTTCGCCCAAACTGGTCCAAACCGGCTGAATACCACCTCTGTATTGTATGAGTCTGCTGAAAATATATTGATGTGCATAATGGGGGGTTTTCCCTCCCTGGGGACTTGTCACAATATTTGTGACCTTCCATTCCCATCCATCCATTCATTGTTTTAAAAAGTTTAGAAAATAATAGTTTTCCTTAATGTAAGAAATTTCTGGAAAGAGAGAAGCAGCTTTAGTTGGTAGATTTTGGATACACTATTGAAAATATATTGCACAAGTTGAAGCAGTGTGTGTGTGTGTGTGTGTAAAATGCCATGTATTATTGCAGCTAGACATATTTGAGATGCATTGTTATCTATAGTTCTTAAGCTCTGCTTTTAATGTCTAGCACTTCTAGATGCTCCTATACATTTAATGGGTTGTGTTGTGCCTCCCTAAAAAATCAAATGTACTAAAAAGTTAATCTATTGAATCACTTTTATTTAATTATTTGTTTGTTTATTTATTTATTTATTTATTTATTTATTTATTTATTTATTTATATCCCGCCTTTATTATTTTTTACAAATAACTCAAGGCAGCAAAAATATCCAACACACCTTCCTCCTATTTTCCCCACGACAACAACCCTGTGAGGTGAGTTGGGCTGAGAGAGAGAGTGACAGCCCAAGATCACCTAAGCAGGCTTTGGTGCCCAAGGTGGGACTTGAACTCATAGTCTTTTGCTTTCTAGTCTGATGCTCTCAATCTCATAGTTACATATGAAAAGCTGAGTTAGAAAATGATAGGACACTGAAAATTTAGTTGGCTTATATGACTATGCAAAAATAAGGAAATCTCACCTTGCTGCAGCTTTCCCACAAGCCAATGTCACTCAGATGACATCAGTCTCCATGCAACACTGAACACACATGAGTTGTGATTGTCTTTGTCTATTTATGAAGATTGTACAGTGAAAAAAGTATTCACTATGGAGGACAAGTCTATCAGTTGTTACCTCTAGGTCTTTAAACATAAGCTGTAATGATGGAAGAAGTGTTAGATCTTCGCCTCCTGCTTGTGAACATCTCAAAAGCATCTGGCTGGCTAATGTGAGATACAATATGGTGATCTAAGATGAACCTTCAGGGCTAAGAATAGCAGGACTATTCTTCTCTCTTAATGTTATTTGAGTGACATCGTTTCGGGCGTGCCTGCGGGTCGCCGGACAGCCAGTAGCGACGGAAGCGGGAGACTTCGGCCACCCGCCCGGACGCCGCCATTTGAGTTCTTTTACCCTCTGCGCATGTGCAGAGGGTAAAAGAACCCAAATGGCGGCATCTGGGCGGGTGGGCGAAGTCTCCCGCTTCCGTCGCTACCGGCTGTCCGGTGACCCGCAGGCACACCCGAACCGGGAGCATTTCACCCCTGGAGTAAGCCTTTTCAAGAGAGTTCATTTGTTGACTGCTCCTTATACATGAATACTGGAATAGGACACTAGTAAAAAATCGAAGAACGTTCATAGGTCAGACCTATGTCAGACCATCATGTCAAATATTCTGTATCTTAGAGTAGCCAATTATATTCTTTTTGTGTTTGCTCTTTCCTTTGCCTCTGCTTCTAGTTTGTAGATTTAATGATGGAACTTCGGTTTGGTTCCTGTTTACATTTTGTAAATTAATTCGGATAGCTTTTGGAGGCAAAGAGAGTAGAAAATTGAAATAGGTTATTTGTTAAATAATCAATCACTGCATTTGTAAAATGCAGTCGGCAATTGCGGGTTAAAGCTGAAATCCTTAAAACATATATGCAGCTAATAACCACAGATCACATTCTGCAAATACTGGCATGACTCTGAGTGCCGGTAAAATGATTTTCTCTCTTGGTCTGAAGTGGCATCAGGAGCAGAGGTGGGTTCCTCCCGGTTCGGACCGGTTCTATTGAACTGGTAGTAATTTGGCGGCCTGGGTCACTAGAACCGGCAGCGACCCAGGCCTGCCACGCTCCTGAACCGGTTCTTTCGGCAGTGCCATAGGGGCCGCCATTTTGTTTTTTGCTTCTGCACATGCGCAGAAGCTTTTTTTAAGCATTGTGCATGTGCAAAGCGCGGCCGTGCGGCGCGGCACTGAGCGAACTGGCAGCGAAGAAGAACCCACCCCTGATCAGGAGGGTTTGTCCTTCTGTCCTTCTACACGTAACACTGTTTTTTTAGGAGTTTATGGGATCAAGGCTACTTTTTCTCAGCATACCCTTGATCAATATTTCTATGGTCATCAAGCAACACATCTATGCCTCAGTTGTGTTTTTACGCTTTTTGTGGTCTACAAAATGCATTACATAAACAAGATATACAGTTCCTTTATAAGAGAAATGGATGCCACTCCCATCCTGAAGAAAGAAATTTCCTGATTATTCTTTCATTATTCTTTGTGAATTACATTTCATGAGATGTCTGATGACTAGTGAGACAAAATAATTCCATTTCTTATCCAGTGAAGTACTAAAGCCTAGGCTGCAATATTTGTCATAATCTTTGTTACATTTGTGAATGATTTAATAGGCCTTGATTCTTTTTCATTTCCTAAGAGCTGTGTGCTATTAAATCGAGGCAATATTTAGCAATTGGTGTTGTCTCAAGAGGGTTATTACTCAAAGACATGCATTTGAACATTCGTTCCTTGTTTTATAAATGTCTTCGGAGCATGAAGTACTTAAGCACTAAGAGACTTTTGTGAGGAAAACCTTTATACAAGGATATTTAAGATTATGGTACATTTCCATTAATAGCATTCACATGTACAGTAAGTTCCTGCCTCAGCATTATCCAGGTAACTCAAGAGAATGGGCCAGTCAGTACTTATTAGTGCCAACTACTGACTGTGGAGAAATTAATATGCCGTGTGTCCCAGTAATTCACCGAGGATAAAAACACCTTGAGTAGTTCAGCAGGAGATTCAAGTTTTAAGAAAATTCAAGCTGTGGCCTTCTAGATATATTATATTTAATGAATAGCTCAAGAATGGTAAATATGGCAGGAAGCAAAAGATCAGAATCAATAAATGGCCCAGTTCTGTCTTCTTTCTACAGAAAGTGGGTGTGATTTGATTCAATCCAACGTAGAAGGGTTATGAGAAAGCCATCTGATTTCCAGTGTTTTCATAAATCAGAGAGGAAGGTAGAAGTGGTTTCAGTCTTCGTTTCAAGACTAATTCTTGATCAAGTTCAGAGAGGCTGGCAAACTCAGGAAAACAATTCCCCTAAAAAAATCTTTATTGCTAGTAGGGTAGTGTAACTTGCTCTTAAAAACCCTCAGATCATATATCCAAATCAATTTAAACCACTCTCTTCTCTCTAATGGTCATCTTCCCAAGGTCATGCTTTCCCCAAAATTAGTTTCTTGTGTAGATAGGTAGGACAAAGTGACCTCATTTTGGAACTTCATAATCACTAAGGGAAACCATTTTGGATTTGGCTGCACTGAAAGTCCACTGCTCCACTGGCTTCAAACACTGCTGTGACATGATATTGATGGGAAGGGACTGCATTGATCTCTTGGCATCTTTCCCTTTCCCCTAACTTGTATTTGTGGCCTGTGAAAACAGTAATCGTCTATAAAAGCAGAGAATTGTATTGTGATGAGAGTGCGAGACAAGACTTAGGTTTACATCCCAAGTGAGCAGTGAGGCCCATGGCCTGACCTGTAACATCCATCAACTTACACAGCTTTATCTGGTGGTGGTTGTAAGGATAGCATGTGGAAGGGAGAGCTGTTATCCATCCAGAGGTGGGTTCCTCCCAGTTCGGACCGGTTCACCCGAACTGGTAGCAACCCGCTGGTGACGTCACGGTAACGTCATGGAGCCGGTTCGGTCGGTGCCGGTCCGTGGGTGCCACCATCTCTTTTTTTGGATTTATTTATTTTTTTGGAATTTTTTTTCATTTTTTTTCTTCTGCGCATGCGCAGAAGCCGAGTTTCCGGCACTGCGCATGCGTCGCCATCTTGTTTTCAGCTCTTTTTTTGGTTTTTTTTATTTTTCGGCACTGCGCATGCACGCATGAAGCGCGCCCATGAGGCGCAGCCACACGGCGCGGGAGGAAGCGAACCGGCAGCGAGGTAAGTTAGCACCCACCCCTGTATCCATCCTATGGAAGGTGTGGTGTACATTTTTTATAAATCTCACAGGCCACCTAGAGCAAGCTTTCAAAGACAAATGCATACTTCTTTACCTGCAGCTGGAATGAAAAAGATATGAAAATGATAATTTTGGAAACATATGAAAACGGGGAGCTTAAGGCTTTAAAAACTTTTCCTCACTTTAGAGGAACTTTCTTGACCAGTTAGGGTGTGCAGAGTATGACCATACAACGCAAAGTTTAGGGAAAAAAAGTATTTATCCTAAAGCAATAAATGGATTTCCCAGATGGCACATGAGACACATCTGCTTTTCTTTCAGACTGAGCTCATGGGTCATTCTGACCCTGTACCGCTACTACAAGGTGGGTGTTTTTTTGAGCATAAATAAGACAACCATTCGTTGGATTGAGTTTCCCAGTTAAAAAAAAAAGCAATTATGTAATTTTTTGTAACCTGAGAAGGCAGTTTTAAGCCAGCAAATCCATGCAAAGTGCCACATGTGGGAACAGATGGGGGGTGGGGAGAGAAAGGAAAAAAAGTCTGTCTTTAAAAAGATGTTGTGTAGTTGGGAAAACGCCCTCTGAATTGGGAATCGAGCCTTGTGCTCAATAGATTGGAGATGAGGATGAAGGATGAGACAGGAGAGAAGAGTTAGGGTAGAATTAATTAGGACCCTGTTTTTGAAAATGGGATTTGATCGCTGTCCATTTCCTGGAGCATCTTTTGTGAAAAATAAATATTGAATGAACTGAGCAGCTGTAACCTCCCTGCTAATAAATACCCCGGGACTTGGAGAGACTAGTTTTGCAACAAGATAAGGAAGAAGATTGAAGAATTGTGTAAATATAGTCAGTCTACTTTTCTGCTTTATCCTTTTGGTAGGGCAACCTACTTTTGGAGAAAGCAAGTAAGACTAAGGCAGCGGTTCTCAACCTGTGGGTCGCGACCCCTTTGGGGGTCGAACGACCATTTCACAGGGTTCGCCGCGCGCGTTAGCCCGCCATCTTAGTGACACCGTCACTCGCAGGGGTGAAATGCTCCCGCTTCGGCCGTGCCTGCGGGTTGCCAGATAGCCGGTAGCGACAGAAGCGGGAGACTTCGCCCACCCGCCTGGACGCCGCCATTTGGGTTCTTTTACCCTCTGCGCATGCGCAGAACGCTTTGCGCATGCGCAGAGGGTAAAAGGCCCCAAATGGTGGCGTCCAGGCGGGTGGGCGAAGTCTCCCGCTTCCGTTGCTACCAGCTGTCCGGCGACCTGCAGGCACGCCCGAACCGGGAGCATTTCAGCCCTGGTGCCATGCCCCCTTTGTCACCTCATCGCACGTGGGGAGGAGGAGTCACCTCATCCTGCGTGGGGAGAGGGTAGGGAGGGGGTCGCGGTGGTAGTGGGGGAGGGGCTTGGGGGGGTCGCGGCATTAGAAAGGTTGAGAACCACTGGACTAAGGCTTTTCCTGCTGTAAGGTATATATTTTCTTCTTTCACGCTTCAGACAGAGGCATAGTCTGGGTTCCTAATCTCCAGACCTTCAATACAGCAAATATTGTAACAGAAGGAGGAGAAGAAGAAGGGATCGAGAGAAGTTACAGTAAAGACAAGAGCCAAGTGGCAAAGACCCAGAGATACACAAAAAAATAATAATAATCTTGCATCGTTTGTGGCAGGCAGCTAGTGTTGCTTACAATGTCTGAACTAAATTATGGATGCCCCATCAGAATACAGTTGCTGCTAGAAAACCAAATGTCAGGCTGGCTCATTAGTGTTTCATTTTATTCATTTAACAGCAAAAGTAGTAAAGTGGAAGAAACAAGAGCTTGTTGAGAAGTTCCAACTATGGCTCAGTTTTCGGCCATTGTGTTTACCTTACCATTGTGGCCTATGCAGGCACTATAGGTAGTCCTCGACTTTCAACCATTCATTTAGTGACTGTTTGAAGTTTCAATGGCACCGAAAAAAGTAACTTAGGATCAATTTTCACACTTATGAGCGTTGCAGCATCCCCACGGTCACATGATCAAAATTTAGGTGCTTGGCAGCTGGCATGTATTTGTGACAGATGCAGTGTCTTGGGATTGTGTGATCACCATCGGTGACCTTCCCAGCCAGCTTCCAACAAGCAAAGTCAAGGGGGGGGAGCGGGATTCACTTAACCACCACATGATTCACTTAACAACTGCAGTGATTTACTTAGCAACAGTGGCAAAAAAAGGGGATTAAATCAGCAAAATTTTGGGCTCAGTGGGTGGTTGTAAGTCGAGGACTACCTGGAAAGACAGAATTCTCAAACCCGATTTTTTTAAAAGGAAAAAGGAAATCAGCCTTCAAAGATGGCTGATATGGAATAATACCAGTGGTGAAATACAAAAATTTTTTACTACTGGTTCTATGGGCGTGGCTTGGTGGGCGTGGCAGGTGAAGGATACTGCAAAATCCCCATTCCCACCCCACTCTGGGGCCAGCCAGAGGTGGTATTTGCCGGTTCTCCGAACTACTCAAAATTTCCGCTACCAGTTCTCCAGAACCTGTCGGAACCCTGAATAATACACGTTAACATGCTTTTTAAAGAACTTGGCTATCTGTCGGTGATTACCTGTGTTTTGAACTTCAGCATCAGGCTTCTGATATATATTTCAGGCTTCCTGAGCCACCGTATAATTTGTATGCAGCAGGCAGGGATTTCGTTTGCTGTAATCTGGAGAGGAGATAAGGGTGACATCTGGTTCACACCTGTGGCTTTAGGGATAAGAGCATAGCTGCTTTATGTATTATTCAGGGCACTCCATTGACGCCTCATAGAGTTTGGCTGTTCAAGCCCTTGATCCTTTCTTTCTGTACTTGCCTAAAGTAAACAAGGAAAACAGCGGGCTCCTCCTGGTAGACATTATAGGCTGAGCAAAAGCAGCTTCAAATGCCAACAGTCTGGCAATTAAGTTGGAAAGCTGCTTTCCTGATTATTCCGATAAGGCTCTGATTGTAGAAGGCCTCTGCAGCTTTGCAGTCATTAGCAGAGGCAAAACATCTCAGCTTTACAAGAAGCTTCTGTTTACTAAAGTAACAAAGTTGCTTATAAATGAAGTATCCTGCAGACAAACCAACCCTCTTCTCTGCAATGTGGCATCTATCCTGGCCAAACTAAAGGGAGTAACCCAAAGATGCTTTTTTCAAGAGGCAACTGGACTTTCTGGTTTTTCTTTGAAGACGTTTCACTTCTCACCCAAGAAGCTTCTTCAGTTCTGAGCTTCTTGGATGAAAAACCAGAAAGCCCAGTTGCCTCTTGAAAAAGCACCTTTGGGACAACCATGATCAGGATGACTGAGAATCTCCATAGACATAAAGGGAATAAGTAAGGAGGTATTGACCACAATTTTGGATTTCAATACCATCATCAGGAGCCGTGGTGGCTCAGTGGTTAGAATGCAGTATTGGAGGCAAACTCTGCCCACAAGTCTGGAGTTCATTCCTGTTGGGCTCAAGATTGACTCAGCCTTCCATCCTTCCAAAGTCAGTAAAATGAGAACCCAGATTGTTGGGGGCAATATGCTGATATTGTAAATTGCTCACAGAGTGCTGTAAAGCAGTGGCCCCCAATGTTTTGGATGCCAGGGACCGCTTCCGTGGAGGGTGTTTTTTCTGTGGACCGGGGGGGGGGGGAGGGCATGGTTTTGTATGCTGCCTGGATCCTGCACTTGGGCAGATGAGGCTTCGCTTGCTTGTGCAGCCCAGTTCCTGCCGGGCCACAGCCCGGTATTGGCATGGAATACACTTCAATATAATGTCCAAAGATCTTGGCAATTTGTTAGGTATGACCTGTGTTTTGAATTTCATTGCCAGGATTTAAATATATTTCAAGCTTCCTGAGCCACAGCATAATTTGTATGCATTGTGAGATAGGCAGCCATATAAATCAATTTAAATAAATAAAATAAATTTCAGAGCTCTCATCCAATTGGATATTCTCTTAGGAGATTTTGGTATTATTGGGATTAGAAAGAAACTTGGTGATAAGATTGGGTGCATTATCCTCCTCCCCCTGAAATACAGTTTTCATGGTAGTATTTTTATTACCTTAAATTACTGCTTTTATCATTCTGTTTGAAAATTGTTTTGAAACACTGATGTTGCAAAGGAGTATGAAAACTCATTAAAGAGTAAATAACAGCAATTTGTTTTGAATAGTCTTCTAATACCTTTTGAAATACAGCAAGGTAGAAGGGAAGTACCATGAAATGAAATGAAAAAGGGGATCACACACTTGAGAATCTATGATCCAACTGACCTGAATGTACATTTGATAAGAAACAATTATGTTGGAAACATTTCTAGAAATGAGATTTTTCTTGCGGGCCAGACTCTTTTGAAGTTTCAGCAAATTGACAAAATATTTTCCTGCCCCTCTCTAGTTAATCAGCTCATGAAATGACATGACTCTGCCGGGGAATTTCATTAGTGGCGTATGCGGTATAAATTAGGACAGTGCCATGGTATTTGCAGACTATTAAGTCTTTGCTATAATCCATAGGACACACACCTGTCAGGAAATGTCCATGCTAAGCCATGTCATTTCATGAACTGATGAACTAGAATGTTTCACAGAAACAACTTCCCTACCATCCATGAAGAAGGCTAGCTTCGTAAATGCCTGGATCTGTACTTAGAAAAGTTAGGAAGTTCTTTAAAGGACTAATTCTCACAATTTGAGCCTTGCAAAGTATTGAAATATTGGTACTGTACCATAATTAGACACCATAGAGTGGCAGATGAAGGACCACACTCAGACCATGATGTGCACACTAAGGAATAGAAGACCCTGTTGTTAGTTATATGTAATTGAAATTGAATACAAATAGCAGTACATAGTCATGTAATTAATAATTATAACCTCATGCACCAGTAAACATTTACTTGGTGAGAAATTTTAGAGTTTCTTTAGGAGACATAGCCAAAGTTTCATAGGCAACATATGTGTCTGTGAATTTAGATTGTATACATTTGTCCTACCGAAATTAATTCATTGATTGATTGCTTATGTGCTATCGATATGCTGTTGTACTGAGGATTGCAGAAAAAGTGACCACAATATATCCATCTTTGCTTATTTGCTTTTCAAGGAAGATTATGCTTCATTAGTTACAAACTACATTATTTCTCAGATTATGGGACTATTTTTGCACAGGTTTTTCCACAGTGCAGTTGTGCAAGACATTCCAGGAGACATGTAGAAGAGAGAAATTTCCTCAACAAGAGGAAAATTTTATATCATATCAAACTCTCTTTGCAAACATTTGAATATAGCACATAGATTAAACATGGCCTGTTTTCTCAAAAACCTAAGTGGAATGGAATGGAATGGAATGGAATGGAATGGAATGGAATGGAATGGAATGGAATGGAATGGAATGGAATAGAATAGAATAGAATAGAATAGAATAGAATAGAATAGAATAGAATAGAATAGAATTCTTTATTGGCCAAGTGTGATTGGACACACAAGGAATTTGTCTTTGGTGCATATGCTCTCAGTGTACATAAAAAGACAAGATAGGGTAGGGTCAGGCCTAATTAGTATTTGGGTGGGAGACCACCAGGAGGCCTAATAGGTACTTGGATGAGAGACCACCAGGAGATCACATGGCAATGAACTAGGTTAGGGTGTTAAAAAAAAGAAGCTATTTACAAACCACTTCTGTATTATTGTCAATCCCCCATCCCCCAAATCCCTACTCATCAGGAGTTCAACTCAGAAGAACTGTAATCTTGTGATTCATACAAGAAGTTAGCTGAGTAATATGGCACTGTTCGCTTTGTCTCATTAGGGCTCTCTAGCATTTTCTACCACCTGCCACTTGATGGAGATTTATTGCATACAAGCATACAGGCCAACAGCAAAATGAAGGGTGTTTGCCAGAAAGCTGACATTCATACAAATTTATGCGTGGTATTTCCACAAATGAAGAAAAGGTCTTTTAAAGTAGAGGATAATTAGCAACTCAAACAATTATGTGAGTTCAACAGTTGCAAGGTTTTTACTTCTCCCTCTCTTCCCAAACACACAAACACAAGACTTGGTTTGTATACTGTATCTACTTCAGCAATGGTAAAATCATAAATGGATGGACTACACATTGCAGAAACAAATAAACAAATATCCGAAAAAGAAATAGACATCAGGGAGAGGAAGATAAGGCATCAGAGCAGGACCCAATCATAGAAGAAGGAAAATAAGGGATAATGCTGGCAACCAAGTGAACTGAGTTAATCTTAATATTGAGCTAAAACTCACAAGCATGCTGCTGTGTTCCCTGATTTTGAGGGTGATAGTGATGATAAGTTAAAAGCCCAAGTTCTCAGTGGAGACTGAAGTAAAAATAAAAGAAGAGGTATAAATCAAAGATATGAAGAACCATTGCAAGAGTTGAGCATGTCTAGTCTAATGAAAGGAAGGACTAGGGGTGACATGATAGCAGTGTTCCAATATTTGAGGGACTTCCACAAAGAAGAGGGAGTCACCTATTCTCCAAAACACCTGACAGCAGGACAAGAAGCAATAGATGGAAACTAATCAAGGAGAGAAGCAACCTAGAACTAAGGAGAAATTTCCTAACAGTAAGAGCAATTAACCCAGTGGAATGGCTTACCTCCAGATTATATAGATTAAGACACAATCAATTTACCTCCAGAAGTTGTGGGTGCTCCATCACTGGAAGTTTTTAAGAGATTGGACAGCCATTTGTCTGAAATGGTATAGGGTTTCCTGCTTGAGCAGGGAGTTGGACTAGAAGACCTCCAAGGTCCCTTACAACTCTGTTATTCTGTTATAAGATGTTATCACCTTTATCTTCAACCAGCTAACATCATCCTTGCTAATATTTGAAACAAAAGACATGGCTGCATTTCCGTATGAAGTCTGATATGGATCATTAGTGCGGCAATTTTTTTTTTACATGGTCTTTGATGTTTCTGTTCTTATTTCTTGTCCTGCAAGATCCTGATCCTCAGCTTTGCCAGCTGATTTCTTGGCTTCTGGCATCTGGTTATAAATCCTGATTTTGCCTGCATTCCTGGTTGCTTAAAGAAAATGACTTCATCTTGTGCCGTGGAGTCAATCTAGCCTGACCTTCAGCTTTACCACCTGCAGGCTATTCTTTGCATCTTAAGTGTGATAGTTGGTGCCTGGAGTCAAAGCAATGATAGGGTCCAAGCCAGAGAAAAGGGGATTTATAGAGCTAGTTCTTAGCTAGCTCTGATTTGAAACTGATTGACAGAAGCCACCTGTGCAGACATGTACCATAAAAGGCTACCAGATTGGGAGGTGACATGGCCTCCTGCTAGATAACTCTCTTAGGAGTAGCTCCCCTTAATCTACTGAAGAGAGAAAGTACATACATAAATCAGAGAAACAGTCACATGAACAACAAGTGTTCAGTCCTTCATGCAGTATTTGTATTCCCAACTCTCATCCACATTTCTGGATTTGCTGTTCTGTCTGGAATGAAATGGATTGTAAATTCAAGGTATCAGGCTAAGGGTAAGTAACAGGCACAACTGCTCACAAAGGCCTGGCATGTCTGAACTCTCTTTTAACTGCTAGCCTTCTGTTATTGTTGTTCCATTTTATTAGAAATCTGAAATAGTTACCAAAAGAGAGCTCACACGAAATCCAATTACCTTTTGTCCTTTTACTTTCTTCATTACAGATATTTTTCTTGCCATTTAGAATTTTGTTCTATCATTACTGAAATGACGATTCTGTCAGTGCAGAGATAGATATACTGTGACCAGTATCAATCAAATGAAGATAAATAACTCTTCCCACAAACTCCTTTCACTGTAATTGCTCGTACAATTTGCAGTTCAACAGACAATAATAACCCCTCTCTCAAAGCCCAGAACAGTTTGCAAGAGATACAAATAACATTTCAACCAAGTACTCTGTGAGTGAAACTATGCCTATATACTGTGCGTGACCTAGATCTAAACTGCAATACGTGAAGAACATAAACATTTGACTATAGCATTTTAAATTCACCCCCCCAAAAAAATTTTTTTGCATCATTTTAGCCTGGTCTGTAGAAGATTGCTGCTGAATCTGGAGCTCCAGCAGGTGGCTATGGAGCACCTGGCTGCACAGCTTTCATTTATTTTCTTGTGTGTCCACTTCTGATCTTCCAAGGTCATCAGAATATAAAATACCTGGCCAGGTAGCTGAGAGGGAAGGGCCAAATACTAGCAGCAGGTGGCAGGCAGTGTTCTTGCTCTAGGTTGGTGCTTCCCAACCTTGGCAATTTGGATGCATGGACTTGGAGGCTGGCTGGCTGGAGAATTCTGGGAGTTGAAGTCCACACATCTTAAAGTTGCCAAGGTTGAGAAGCCCTGCACTAGGAAGTCAATGTACAATCAGTGGCTTCTGATAGCCTTCAGCCAAGGAGTAGAAGGTCTCATTCATTCCATCAGAGCCTTGGTGGCGCAGTGGTTAGAGTGCAGTACTGCAGGCTACTTCTGCTGCCTGCTGACTGCCTGCAATTTGGCAGTTCAAATCCCACCAGGCTCAAGGTTGACTCAGCTTTCCATCCTTCCGAGGTCAGTAAAATGAGGACCCAGATTGTTGGGGGCAATATGCTGACTCTGTAAAACCGCTTAGAAAGGGCTGTAAAGCACTATGAAGCGGTATATAAGTCTAAGTGCTATTGCTATCAGGACTTCCAATTTGCTATTTGAGTATGACTTAGAACAGGGCTGTCAAACTCGCGGCCTGCGGGCCGGATGTGTCACGCTCTGGCCACGCCCATGCCCGGTTTAGCAAAGGGGGGGAAGTCGCCATACATCATGTGACGACGCCGTGACGACGCGAGTTTGACACCTCTGACTTAGAACCACATTTGGGACCAGAATTTCCATTGCTAAATAAGGTGATTGTTAAGTGAGTCGTATCTAATTTTATAACCATTTTTGTTAACACAATTGTTAAGCAAATCACTGGTGGTGTTAAGCGAATCACGTGGTCACGAAGCAAATCCAGCGCCCCCTCCCGCACAATTGCTGGTTGGAAGTCTGGGAAGGTCAATTGCATGACTTCGGGACACTGCAGCTGTTGTTAAATGCACAGTGGTTGCCAATTGCCCGAATTTTGATCGTGTGGCCATGAGGATGCTGCAGTAATCGTAAGTGCAAGGATCAGTAGCAAGTACTTTTTTACAGTGCTGTTGTAATTTGGAATGGTCACTAAACAAATGGATGTAAGTCAAGGTCTACCTGTATATCTCGTAACTGGGGTCTACTATACAAGGTCTACTTGTACCTCTCATAACTCGGGTAGTCCTAGGTCAGAAATAATAGCTTGGAGAAGAATAACCATCATTCTGTGATGTAACAGTGTAAATATGCTACTCAAGACCAGTCTAAGAATAGAGTTAAACAGGCTTGATATAAATGCCCTGAAGGTTAAGGAAAGAGGTTGAAATCTCACAGTGGATAGCAGAAAGTTATTTGTTTAAAAAAAAGCATAGGAAAAATATTGTCCTAGTCTATATATATAAAGGTTTTAATAGGATTTTAAAAATATTTTTCAAAAGAAAAAGTTATGTCTCTTAGGAACATTTAAGGATATTCTTTTTCTTTCTTTTTTCTTTTGCTGCCTATGATTTGGCAAGTCTGTGGATTCTTTCTGTGTCTTTGTTCCAGGAAACATTATTTGTCTCCTTTTGACATTTTAGGAAGAGGTGTGTCCCTCAGAGACAAGCCTCTTAATTCTGAGAAGGTCTTGGCATGTAAGGAATTGAACACTTTCAAAGGAGTCTGAGTATTTTGAATCATTTTTCTGTTGACACTGGAGACAAATTCCATCAACGGCAAATTTTCACCTCACCCAACCTCCTTTCCTTCTTGCCGAAGCATTGAATTTTATCAAAATATTCATACCGCTGTGGCATTTTTCATGAACCTACCTTTCCTCAAAGAAGGTAATATTCTTTGTGGGTTTGGCTGGCTTGAAGACTTATTTGTTTCCTGGCAGGAAAGCCTTCATGTGGCACCGTAGCTCCACAATGAATCTTTGGGAAATTTGTGGAGAATATCTTCAACTGTTGCTTGCTTTAAAAAAGATGAAGCTCTGGGATGTTACTCTTAACAATACCTTTATTTTGATTTCTATACCACATCCTGGACTTAGACAGGATGAAGAAATAAAATATGTTTAAACAATCCTTTCAAAAATCAAACTCAATGGTGCATGAGTTCACATTTTCCCTTCTTAAACTTGGCATTCAGGAGTATACATTCCATTACTTTCAAATGGAAACTAAGAACATTGTCTGCTGTAATCCTGGTGTTATGGTTAGGGTAAAGACAATATATCTGGGCAGCTTTCTGGAACTCTTTCTGTTGAGGAGCCGTTCCTAATGGGATTTTTAAAAAGATATTTATATTCCACATTATTGATCATCACACAGTCAGCCAGATGTTCAGACTGGGTTTGGCATTTTTGTCTACCTATTGAGTCCTTACCAAGGACCTGGGATAGGCAGATCTGAATGTTTGATGGTGTTACAGATATCGTCGCAGGATGGAAGCTGCTCCAAGTAAAGCTGCCTTCTGCAATTGACTGATCTACAAATGTGTATGATTTAGCATGTTAATCTTACAAACTAACAAGGCATTTTTCTTTCCAATCAATGTGGCCTGAATTTGGAAAAATTATTTTAAGACTCACGCAAGACTTTCAGAGGAGAAAGAGAGATGAAAGTTAAATTTCTAGTAAGGTAATAGCTATAATTCATATCTCTTGTATGTTGTGAAAAACCTATTGCAGATTTCTTGTTGGTTTTGAATGATTTATAAGGTTTTACTGGTGGCACGGTGTTACAATCTATGTTGTCATGGAAATAGTATTGAATTTATAGTTCCATTTATCCAAAATGATTTTCCAGACTTCATTTCATGGTGAATCATATGGTTGTTACTCTGAGTACAAAGCAATTTTGGGGTGGAAAAAAAGTTTCATGTCATGAAAAACAAAAACACTAAAGCAGTTTCATTACAGAAATACAAATGAATCAGAGGTGGGTTCCTCCCGGTTCGCACCGGTTCTATAGAACCGGTAGTAAACTGGTGGTGACGTCACGGAGCCGGTTCTGTCGGTGCCGGTCCGTGGACGCCGCCATCTTTTTTTTTATTTTTTTAATGGGAAAAAATTTATTTTTTGGGAATATTTTGCTATTTGTTGCTTCTGCGCATGCGCAGAAGTCGAGTTTTTGGCACTGCGCATGCGCCACCATCTTATTTTTGGCTTTTTTTTGGAATTTTTTGCTATTTTTGTTTCTGTGCATGCGCAGAAGCTGAGTTTTTGGCACTGCGCAATGCACACACAGCCACGTGGCGTGGGAGGAAGCGAACCGGCGGCGAGGTAAGTTACACCCCTGAAATGAATGTAATGTATAGTGTTGAATCCAACTAAAAGTGTCTTAAAACTCATGACTAGGATGGGGAGGCATATTATTTCAGAAAATTGTCCTCTTATAGATCGATGCCAATGTCATACATGACTATACCATGATATGGGTATGGCTAAGTAGATGAATTGATTGTAATTTTCTTGGCATGTAGCTCTTTATCCCCATAGCCAATGCTGTCTTGATCTAAGGCTATTGTTTCTTCATAAACTATCACTGATTGAATCGCCTTCCATCCAGAAAATCTACTATTTAATCTGAATCATCTGGCATAAGATCTCAGAGAAGAAGCTAAGAAAAGTTTTCATATGAGACCTTGGGGAAGCTGCTACCAGTCAGATTACTTAAAATTAGACAAGATGCATTACGGTTCTGACTCTATGACAGCCTCCTAAACACACCTATTTACCACGTCCCAGACATATCCCATGTCAGTATTCCAGAGAAATATCAGATTATCCATATTTCTCCATTCTCCAAAAGTACGGTTGACTCTGCAGGGCTTATCGTGATCCAGCAAAACATGGATCTGTTCCCTTGAACATCTTGAATTGGCCAGAAAGTTTCCATCTCAGCAGAAATTCTTCCACAACACCCAAGCTACTATTAATCTCCTTCAAGAGTAAAAAAAGTAGATCAGGTAGTTTGGCATAAGATCTATTCAAAGGAGACAACACAACGCACACAATTAAAATGTTGCTTTTTGTTTTGTGTCTGGTTTTGGTTAGGAGAGACACTACCAGTATATACATGCAGAACTTGAATAATGGGGACTTAAACATGTAAGCCCTGATACACATCTTATCTTACACATCTGGTAAGCACATCTTACCATCCATTTAACTACCACCAGTTTTACTGCATCAGGAAGGTGTTTCAGAAAATGTATTTTATATCAATATTTTATATTGATATAAAATGTATTTTATATCAATATATCACACATATGAAGTGCGATGAAGAGATGACAGAAGAGTTGGATAAAAGTGTTCTTTACAGATAGGAAGCTATTTGGCCTTCAGGAAGGTTAAAAAAAAAGAGGGAAGTTCTGAGTGGGCTGGCACAAATGTTGTTTCCAAGAACTGGAATAGTCTTCTGAGTGGACATCAGGGATCTGAGCTTCTCTCAGACTTAGTTACCACTCATTAGTGCTTCTCACACAAGAGGCTGTTATGAGTTTGGCCTCAAAATTAAGATTCAGCCTTCTTCTCTTCCTTCATGTGATGGTGAAGGAATGGTATTGATGTTCCTCATGATTCAAAATTAAGGATGGCAATGAGAGACCACTGATTTTGAAGAAGTGGGATATGATTGACTCTGAATTCTCAAGTAAAGGAAATTATCAGTATCCTTTCAATTCTAATTTCATCTATTTCTTCACAGTCCAAAGTGATCATGGTACATAGAAGAATATAGATGGATGTGCATATATCTAGACGACACGAGGCTGGCTGCAGGCTTTAGGTAACGCGTCCTTGAATGAGGGGTCCTTCCCGCAACCATTAAAGGAGGCGGTGGTGAGACCCCCTCCTCAAGAAGCCTTCCCTGGACCCAGCAGAATTAAAGAACTTTCGTCCAGTCTCCAACCTTCCCTTTGTGGGAAAGGTTGTAGAGAAAGTGGTGGCACTTCAACTCCTACGGTCATTGGATGAAACGGATTATCTGGACCCTTGTCAATCTGGCTTCAGGCTTGGCTATAGCATGGAAACTGCTTTGGTCACGCTGATGGATGCTCTCTGGCGGGCCAGAGATGGAGGTTTCTCCTCCATCATGGTGCTGCTTGACCTCTCAGCTGATTTCGATACCGTCGACCACGGTATGCTTCTGTGTCGATTAAGGGAGCGGGGAGGGGGTGGCACCGATTTGCGGCGGTTCTCCTCGTA
>QLTV01003646.1:2351423-2383923 GCA_003457575.1 Thermophis baileyi
TTGCTGTTCATCTCACAATTTGCGAGGTCCAGCCTTGAGTGATATGTATGTATGTGACTGTTAATTGGTTTCTTATATTTTATGATGTTTTAAAATGTATTTTCTATACCCTGTTGTAAGCCGCCCAGAGTCCTTCGGGAGTTGGGCGGCATAGAAATACAATTAATTAAATTAAATTAAATTAAATTAAATTATTGAATGGGAGCAAACCTCATCCAATGACAAAATATGATGCATCTCAGTATTGACTCTTTTACCTATCATTGAGTTGGGAAAGGCTATGCCGGTTTCTGGATTGCTATCACAATGTTATAATATGTTAGATGAGGACTAACCAAGCCAGGGGCAAGGTCAGTTGCTCTATTGATCAGTGGTTACCAGGCATGGGGATCAAATAAATGTGGCTCAGACTTTGAATATGACTCGGAAGCTGCATGTAGTGCAAAAAAGCATTTGCACTTAGTTTTAAGCTACTCTACAAGCTTTCGATATACTTCCGACTCAGATTTTGGTAATAAAGTTTGAAATTTAAATTAGGATTAATGATTTAAGGGGGGAAATCCATGATATTGCACAATAGCCCAGGTGTATACCCCAAACTGAAATTGTGCATTATCTCAAAAGCTTTCAGCACTTTTTAAGATATGTTTGTGAAAGATTTCTTGAAGTTTAGGCAATTAATTCTAGTTGTATTTAATCAAGTGAGTAACCATTGGATATACTAGTGAATGTTCTGATGTTTGTAGGTGCTGTGTTGTCAGATTCTACACTAAAGAGTTTGGGGCTCAGGGTTTGTGCAAGCAGCTCATCTACTCAATGTTAAGATCTCTCTGTGTATTAATCCCTGCTGAGGCATAACTATACAGGTAGTCCTTGACTTACAACAGTTTGTTTACTGACCATTCAAAGTTACAATGGTTTTTCAGTTTTCCACATTTATGACCGTTGCAGCAGCCCCATTATCACGTGATCAAAATTCGGATGCTTGGGCAACTGACTCATATTTATGATGGTTGCAGTGTATCAGGTCATGTGATCACCTTTTGTGACCTTCTGATCTGACAAGCAAAGTCAATGGAGAAGCCAGATTCATTTAACAACCGTATTACTAACTTAATAACTGTAGGGATTCATTTAACAACTGTGGCAAGAAAGGTCATAAAATGGGGCAAAATTCACTTAACAAATGTCTCACTTAGCAACACAAATTTTGGGCTCAATCATGTGTCAGCTCCGCGAACCTCCCGGTCCGGAGCTGACATTCAGGGGCGGCGTGATACGGAGCTTTGACGGGCTGCGTGCTGGGGAATGAAGGCTGACGCCGGTAAAGCCGACTATCAGCTGTAGGTCGGCTGCGGCACTATCGGATGAAGTCAGATGCCGGCAAAGCCGACTAGCAGCTGGGAGTCGGCTACTGCTCTATTGGATGATGTCAGATGCCGGCACACCCGAGGAGCAGCTGGGTGTCGGCTATGGGGATTCCAGAAGAGGAATCAGCTTCGGATTGGCGGTCTGCTAATCACCTGGGTGTGCGCGCGATGGTTAAAGGTGGTGGGGAGCACACAGCGTGCAGGTTTAACACAGATTACATTTTGTTTCACAAGTGTTTATCAGTACGTGCTGGAGAAGTCAAGTAAAGAAGATTGCAAACCAGCATTGTGTTTGTGGTTCTTGTTACTGAGGCTTATTCTGGAACATGACATCGTGATTGTAAGTCGTGGTTATACTATAAAATACTTAAGAGGGACTTTTTGACTGTGGCACCTTAATCATGAAATGTTTTTCCCACATTGATCTGGTTGGCATTGAGAATATTTTCATTTTTCTGCCATGTTAAGATCCGGCTAGCCTCCCAAGCTTCTAACTTTTATTGATTGCATAATAGCCGTGCTTTGTTTGTTGGTTTATTTTGTGATTTATTGTTTTGGGAGTTTAAGCTGGTTTGTTTTATTGATTGCATTTCACCATGAGATTTACAGAAAGGGGAAGGAAAGAGTAGATTAATTCCACCTGTATGGATCAAAGGAAAAATGAAATAATAGGTCTCATTCTACCTGTCCAGTTGGAAACAGTATCACTTGGCCCTTTCGGTCATAAAAATGCTCACAATCTGTTCAACCTAATTGTCATAATCATATGCAAAAAACTGGAACATTCCTCTTTTGGTCTCCATCCATTTTTCTTTTGTATTTATCTATTGGTTTATCTGTCATCATCTCAAACCATGAATTGCCTTAGCCCAAGGGTAATTCAGAAGAAGCATGATAAATACATAAATAGTATGTGACAAGCTACAGAAATTAGCAACTCAAATTCTCAAAGGGTTACCGCTAACGCTGAAGCATTTGCGGCTTTTCATTTGACATAAAAAGATGAGTAAGTGGGAAAGTGATAGATTGTTGTTGTTCTTTAAATTATTAATTCTTGGGAGGCAGAAGAGTGAGATATTTTGTCTCCCACTCTTACAACACAACAACTCAGCCAAAGGATAGCCATGAACTTAAATGGGTTTTTAAAAATGGACAAGACAATAATGAGGAATTAATTTTCAATTCATGGAGCGCCAAGAGAGTATAGATCTAATGTTCAGAAAATAAATGAGGGGAAAATCTGTTCCCATAAATGTCATATCCTTGGAAATATTTTTCTGGCTGCTATGCAAGAGGGAAACTACATGTAGTTCAGTCATAAACAGACCTACATGGGTTTCACATTCATCATGAAGGTTACCAAAAGATGCTATTTGGGATGTTAAATCATGTACAATAGTTAATCATTTTGCCCTTAAAACAAAATATATAGAAAAGCCTTTGCACTTTTTTTTTTGTCTTTTTCCTTTTATCTTCTGAAAACATTTAAGTTTCTAGCCCTTTAGCTTTAATATGTGGTCAGATGGAGCAATATAAAAGATAAATCACATCCCAACACAACCCAGTTGAAAGTAATAGATTCAAGCATATTTCTCTGTTTGCAGAATCATGTTCATAAACTCATTGTATCACGGGTTCCTTAATTTTGAAAGTGATATTCAAACTGCAAAGTCTTTTGAAATTCCAGCAACAAGAAATCAAATGCACCATGATAAAACTTAGCCTTCCCTAAATATTTTTGTCATGTTTAAAACCTCACCAAGATATTTGTTACATGGATATAGAGACTTTGCATACAATTTGGTTCTGAGTAAGGATTTAATATTCTACAGCAAATGGCAGTTGAGGATAATTCCTTTCCACACTGCAGCCGAGAGAGGTAATAATAATTAAAGATTAGTCTCTTTAATAGTTGGCTCCACTGAATCAAAGCAAATCATCCCAAATACTTCCTCCAATATTCTGCAGTTGGAATCCTTTTTTCCCTGAATTCCTCCCCAAATAATTTGGCTTCCTATCAGCCCGCTTAATTATTGCCTCTGCGGCTAGTTGGCTGGTTAATGGCTGACTGTTTTTAAACAGCTTTTGCGGGTAAAAACCTGGAGCTGCCTTCCCATAACCATATTTTTGGACTACAGTTCCCATCCTCTGGAGCCAGCATCGTATCACCAGGGAGGACTAGGTTAGGAATGCTGAACAAAATAAATTGGTAGGCTTTAGTGTAACTATGTACGGGCTGAGCATTTTTATATTATTTTAAAATGCCCCCATCACGATAAAGAAGTGTATTATTGCATTGCATTTTTTGCACATTATTCTGGTTTTAATGTACATTTCAATTTCATACATTGCTGGGGAATGCATGCTGCTTGTGCAGGGAGTTGGACTAGAACACCTCCAAGGTCCCCTCCACCTCTGTTATTCTATGTTCTATGATAGCTACCGTATGGATATTTAAAATGATATAGCCAATAATGAAAAAAATGGTGCAGCAGTCCTGGATATCACGATTCTTATTTATGCTTTTGTATTTATTGACTGAAGGAGTAACTTTCAGTGAGAGATAAAATTATTTGCTTTTTAAAATCTGAATTATAGGTAGTTTCCAGGCAACTTGTAAGAGATTCCTCGGCTTGCTGAGTAGGAAGAACGGAACAGTTAAGATTCCCTTGGACACAAATTATTGTTTACAACAAAACAAGGGAGTTGAGAAAAAAACATAAGTAAATGGGTACTCAGATTCCTGTTTTTCAGTTTATCTCCACTGCAGCTCAACCACAGTTTTTCTTTATCTGGAAAAGCAGCTTTTGGATGCAAAATGAATGTGGTTACAAGGCCTGCCACCTTATGAAGGTCTCTGAAAGTTGATTTGATCCTAGCTTCATTTAATGATCCTTAATCTGAACAAACTAAATCTCTCTGGCATCGTGCATCATGGGTAACTGCAGTTAGTTTAGAATCAAGAGGACACAATTTCATGCCCTTTTTAGTACATACGAACAAGGCTAAATTAATGAGAAGAATTTAGCTCACTTCATCTTACAGCAGGAAACCATTGGTTTTCCTAATGACTAGTAACTCGGATGGCTTAAAAACTTAATTTGCATTGAGCTGATTTAAAATGTCAGTGCCATTAATGACCCAGGATTTCAAAAGGAGGTGGGGGTTGTTACTTGCTATTTGCAAATTGGGGGTTTGTTGATTCACACAAATTGGTTGTGTGAATAAGAGTCAGAATTAGCATTGATGTTGTTACCTACAGTAGTTTGGGTAATGAAGTGTCTGCAAGAAAACAACCAAGCTCAGAGAGACTTAAGGACCCCCTCAGAGTCAGAATTATAGTTCCATGGCAACATCGTCCAAATATGACTTTCAGCGCACATAGTAATCCTTTAGGACTGATTCAGTTGTTTCAAAAACACCTGCATGTACTTTAACAAGGTAGCCAAATATTAGATGTGGGGCTATTATTGTATGGAACTAACCATACTTGGAATTCCCACCTCTGAATACACAGTTTTATAACTGCCTTCCTTGGAGGTAGCTATCATTGGCTTGGGTGCTCTAACCAAGCGTTGTGACTTATTATGATGTTTGAGCAGGGTGCATATCTGAGCCAAACACTGCAGAAGAGCTATTCTTTTCATGCCGTTATTATAATGTTTCCAAAGACATTTGGCTTGCCAGTACTGGGAACAGGATTTTATTTATTTGTTCAATTTATAACGCTGCCCACTTGCCAGGTGATTCTGTATCCTGGATTTGATAAATGTTGGTCTTTATGGTTTGAGAGGTATGATGGATATCCTTCTTAAATCTAGGTCTTTATAGCCACTGTCTCAACTGATTGCAATGGAAAATTGTTTTTTAATTTTAAAAATATGGATTATATTCAAAGGAAAGAGAGGGATATAAAATCATTCTGTTTTACATGTAGAAGATAGCATTCTGATTATTTTTTTTAATAAGTCATTAAAACCTTCATCGGACAAAGTACTATCCATCAGTTTGTTCATTGAGTTAAGGGAGTACCAGTTTTGAAGATGTAAGTTGGTACAGATCTATAATCAAAGATTCTAAATTCAGTGTAACTTCATCTTTCCAGTACTGAATAATTAACATTTTTGCCATGTGAGAAATGCATTCATGGACTGATGAAGACCAAAGCACATTAATAAATTAATTGTAATTGAGGATTAAAAAGACATCTTTAATGGAGGAAAGGTTCATTGGAAAATTATTCTGAAATCCGTAAAGGAATTCCATCAAGAATTATTACCAGTTGTAGACCAACCTGGGACATGAGAATCTTAGTATAGTGACACATGCCCTTGTCACCAATTGATTAGACCAGAGGTCCCCAACCCTTGGGCAGAGGAAGCGGTGTGTGAGCCAGTAGTGAGCTCTAAAACCCGTTGCTACCGGTTTGCGCGTGCGCGACGCTTCTGCACATGCGCAGAAGTGTCCCGGGTGGGTGGGCGGAGCCTCCCGCCGCCGCTACCGGTTCACAGAACCGGGCCAAACCGGGAGCAACCCACCGCTGGTGTGAGCGCTTGCGCATGCGCCACTCCACTTACGTGTGCAGTGGGTGAGCAGACGCACACAGCGCCATTTGTGTGAGTGGTAGGCACACGGAACCATCCTCTCTTTCCCCCCACCCGGGCCACAAAGCCGGAAAGGTTGGATACCGCTGGATTAGACTGCTGCAATGCACTATATAGGGCTGCCTTTAAATGCCACTCAAAAGCTTCAGTCAATCCAAAATGGAACCATTAGTCTCTATTACATAATATCCATCAGTCAGATCATGTTGAATCTGTATGACAGATTCCATATTGGCTTCCTTTTGTCATCTGGGTGTAATTCAAAGCTGTGGTGTTAACTTATAATACTCTTTATGGCTTAGCCGTCATCTTCAGGACTGCATTCACTTTCTTGAATCAGCCCAACCTATTAGATCTTGTTGGGGAAAGCAGCTGGTGATTCTCCACTTCCAAGAGGTGTAGGATATCAAGGCACAGATACACACTGCTTTACTGTAGCATTGCCCACACTTGGATTGGCCTCTCATCAAAGTTAGATTAGATCCCCAACGTTCCAGTCACCTTCTAGAAACAGTGAAGATGGAGCCCTTTCAGAGGATATTTGGGGGCTGACACCTGTTTTTTTCTGATTGTTCTACTGAATTGCATTTTGGATTTGTGTATCTTCTGCCTTTTGACTTTACTAAATTATGATTTTCATATTTGTATTGCAGGGGTGGGTTCTAACTTACCTCACCGCGGGTTCGCTTCCTCCCACGCCGCGTGGCCGCGCCTCATGGGTGCAGGCACGCAAAGCATGTGCACACATGCGCAGTGCCAAAAATTCAAAAAAAAGCCAAAAACAAGATGGCGGCGCATGTGCAGTGCCGGCAACTCGGCTTCTGCGCATGCGCAGAAGAAAAAAAATTAAAAAAAAATTCCCCCAAAAAAAATTTCCCAAAATTTACCCCCCCCAAAAAAAGATGGCGCCATCCATGGACCAGCACCGACCGAACTGGCTCCGTGACATCACCAGCAAGTTGCTACCGGTTCGGGCGAACCGAACCGGGAGGAACCCACCTCTGTTGTATTGTTGTGAAACTGTTCAGAGTCCCATGATAAATGTGATGAATAAATAAATAAACAATGAATCTCCCATTTATTACACATTTCTATAGAGATATGAGAACCTACAGGGAACAGCTGGGATTTGCTCCAATTAATATGATAAATTTCTGAATTGCTTCACAGTATCAGTAAATTTTGTATAGAAGATAACTATGACCAATAAAACACATAATACTTTATGCTGAGTCACAGTTATACCTGAAATGTCTTTGCTTTGTATAATAAAGCAGGCTAATAAGTCCAATGCCAATTTACTGAAAAGAGAAGATAAAGGAAATTCCTGATGAGTTTCAGGGAAAATCTTCATAAATAAAGAGAAAAAAAAATATTTTTAATCACTCTAGTGCAAGAGTTAATCTGATTGATAAAAGACAGAAGCAATCTGTATTTAAACAACTTTTGTTTCAGATACTTCCAGTATACCATTTCAAAAATTTTATGCACATCCAGGCAGACCTCCTAATATCAAATATTATGTTTATAAAATATTGGATAAAATCAATGCCCTTCTTTATATTTATGGACACAAATAAAAAACATGAATTTCCTTAAAATATGATCAATCTTGATTTGAAAATTTTTGGCATTTTTTGAATATTATTATTCTACCATAACATGCTATAAATATGTTTATGAATTTAAAGAAGATTGGGATTTAGTTTATTGTGAATGAGCAATAAAATGTAATGTATCCTTATTGATGGTTTTATTGATTTCAGGTAAATGGAATTGAGGCAGTCCAACTGAAGGCCAAATTGTTTTTAATTTGAACATCAGTGCATGAATATATCATGTGAATATTTTTTTTTTGTATAAATTGACTTTTTCCCAAACCTAGAGGCTGTTAATTTGTATGAGATTATGAATGATCTATGAGGCTGGGAATAAGAAGTCAACACAATTAACACTTATTGTTCTAGCTCTACCAAGCCAATGTATTATCTGCTGAATTCCCATGCTCTTCTTCAGGAAATTAAAAACAACAAAAAAAATAAGGATGGCAAAAGCATTTGTTGCAGTTGTGTAATTTTCCACTCTGATTTATACCAACATACACACATAAAATGGCATCTTCACTCACTTCAAATCTGATGATAGCACTTAGATGTAGTCCAGACAAGAAGTATCAACCATGAATACTTAGCACTACCTTTATTGTCAAGGTAACAGAATCTTGCCAGTCTGAAAACACATCTCTCTTCCCTCACCTTTACAGTCCAAGAAACTAGGGAGAGTTTTCTATGTCCCCATTGCTTCTTAACTGCATTTCATCTGATTATTACCCAGTCTATTCCTATCTCTCAGGCACATTCTCGTAGACCATTACATCTTGAAAGAAAATTCCGCTTTGTTTGGAGGGAGGGCCTCATTCTGCTGAAAGTCCAGCTTCTTGGAATCACTGGATTCCAGAGTATAACACAGGTAATTGGCTATAGAACAAATCCCTGTTAGTGTCATTTTCAGAATTCAGCTTTTGCTCTTCGGGGTTATAGCTTAGATATGAAAATGTGCTAATTTGGGCTATAGAAATTGAATCAATTTAAAATTCATTAACTAGATTATTCTGAAATATTAGAAGGTAAAGGAGAATATCCTGACTTTTTAAAAATAGTTGGAAGTAACTCTAAATTATAGAGAATGTTATAAAGGGGAGGGGTTTAAACTAGAATATTACTATACAATCCGTAACTTCTCTGCTGCATTATTTTCATACCAGCTAAGAACCTTGGGAGGAAAGAATGATAATGATTTTGAGTTTCCAAAGAAAAGCTGTCCCATATTTGGAGATCAGAGTAGTAGAACCTGGTGCCTTTCAGATGAGAAGGTCCTGTAACTCCAACCAATACCATCATAGGCCATACTAGCTAAGAACTGTAGGAATATCAGGTGGGGAAGACAATGTTAGAATACTTAAAGCTCATAGATTCAATATATATTATTATTAACAAGCAATAGCACTTAGACTTACTGTATATACCGCTTCATAGCGCTTTACAGCCTTCTCTAAGGGGTTTACAGAGTCAGCATATTGTTCCCAACAATCTGGGCCCTCACAAGGAAGGTTTAATTGGAAGCTCAGTGGCATTTATGTCCTTCTTAAAAATTTGTCCAAGATTTCTGGCAAATGGTTTCAATTCTGAGCATCCACAAGGAAGGCTAAAGAGTCTGGAGAACCATTGCCAGATGCTAGCTTACAGATCTTAGCTAGAGACAGATAGTCTTTCATTTAGCAATTTACAGACTACAATCAATTATCTAATTTACTATAATGCTAAACATTTGTAATAACTTGAGACACAGCAAGATTAGTTTTTTGCATCTGCTGAATCCCAATCCAGCGTCATCATCAATTATTAGGATCTCACTTTTGCAGTCTAGCACACTTAGTTGGAAATTGCCAAATATAGGTGATGCTACCGCTGAAAGCACCCATGTGGGTGAAGGAAATACTGAGCTGCAGATGTTGCTAACACAGCAAGCTTTTATTATCACAGAACAGCAGTCGACGCACAGATGTTGCTTATTCAACACAGAAGGCCACCCACATGTTGCTGTGTGCATGCCTGCCCCTAATTTGTAGTGCCTTTCAGTTAATAAATTAGGACAGTTCCTGCAGAAAAGCAGATGGAGTAAAGCTGTTGTTTGATTGCCTTCATATTTGTATAAGCTGTACATCACTATGACTGGCTAATGTGCTTCCATACCAACCACTCTTTCTTCTCCGAAGGCAGAACTGTTCAAACATTCTGTCTTAATTATACTCCATATGCATTTCTTTTTCATTAAGAGAGAAATCCGTTGAGAAAAATGATGCAGTGTTTAACCTAAAAACTAAATAATTGTCACAACTGTTAAAGAGTACCATTGTAGATGTAAATACAACTTGATAATTCAAATAGAAGTATTTTCCTAACTGTTTATTCAACCCCCCCCCCCCAGAAAGAGATGAACCTGGGTAGAAATTTGTTAGGGAAACAAATTTCAAATTCAAGGGAGTCCCTATCACCATCAGTGGTTAATGATGTTTGTGCTTCTTCATCACATATAAACACATATTTAAAACCAGGGAACTATTAATGTGTTATTCAGCCAGCAACTGGGATAATGTAAGTGACTAAATGAGGCAGGGATCTATCAAAATGGAATTTCAGGATTCAAAGTTGTCATATGACTCTATTATCTCTCATCTGATCTTGAATCTTCTTGGATATCTGTTGTAATTCGATGTTATAGCTTGGTCTCAAACGTTCTGCGTCTGTTATTATTAAGAGGAATGGGTTTTAAATTGAAACTGATTTTTCATACATCTTCTTGGACTTCATCTAACCCTGTAAGTAACAGTAATAATAAAATAACATAGGTGAGGTAGCCCGAGAGGGAAAGAGAATGAGATTTAGTCAGTGAGCTTCATGACAAAGCCAGAGATTTAATCTTTTGTCTCCTGGATCGACAAAAGCAACACATTACCTTGCTTTCAGGTTCTCAAAAATGCCTTTTGCTCCTATTTTTCACAGATGCAGATTTATTTCTACAACCCCGATGACTTTGACAGCTTCGGGACAGCCATCCAAGAAAAAAGGATCATAGGAACCATGGCTGTGTTTTTTCAGGTAAGTTTATTACATACCCTGTGGTCTTTACTCCAAGTGGTAAAGTTCTCCCATCCCCCTTCCATGATTATTGTTGTTGTTATTGTTCGTTGAATTGTTCCCCGCTTAATGAACACATCTGTTTTCTCACTTACACCTGTCTAAATGAAGGATATTTCATATTGTCTGCTCTGGGATTTAAAATGTAAATAAGTGTTTTTAGAAACATAATGGAAACCTTTGCATGAATTATTCTGATTTTTATAGCTGCCTGACTGGTGCACAGATTGGAGAGCACATTTATCATAAAAAGTTGCCTTGCTATCAGAGCACATTGCTCAGGTTTGCAGAATATTAACAGGCCAGTTAAGCTGGAGGAAAACTTTAAATCTGGTTGCAACTTATTGATCAACATTGTCAGTGCTTCTCTTCTCAACATCCTTCCACCACCACAACCCCACCACCCCGTAATGGCATCTTACTTCTAAATCCAGTAACTAAATTTCTCAGGGAAACTGGTTTTTCCAACTCAGTGAATTTATGAAGCTCCTTTTTGTGATGGGCTTTTTTTCCCCACCAGACTGAATGTTCGGTGAGCTCATTTACAGGTTCAGCACACCTGAGGACTTCTTGTATTTTCCAGGGGCCCTGCTTGTGATGGCTGACAGGCCAAGCCAAATTGAAGCGGTCTTCGGCTCCTTTGTCTCATTATATTGGAGAAATGGTTTTCCTTTCCTGACTTAAAGGATAAATTGAGGGGAAAGTGATGGTTTGACTTTATTCCAGAAGGCTGCCACATATAAACGATACATCTTTCAGTGTGAACGAGGAAGCTCAAACTATTTGGTGTGAAATGTAGCTGTCTGTTTATATCTATATCTGTTTCTCTATCAATCTGCATTAATCTTCAGCACTAGCCTAAGGGCTATGATTGGAGAGTGCAGCAATAAAAATGTGCTAAGATACAGGGAAGAAAACATACAGCATGACAGAAACAGGGTTGTTGTTTTTTCCGTGAAAGATTATGGTTTTGGGGAAACTACTATGCGTGCAACCATTCTGCTTTCACATTTAAAACCTACAGTATTTTATACCTATTTGTTTATTTAAATTATCTACATCTTGCCTATCCTTCCACAAAGATCTACACATCACAATGCAAAATATAGAAATATAAAGCAACAAATGGTCGCAGAGAAAACAAAACACAGTGGCTGCATTGACACCACACATGTAAATCAATTAGCTAACGATGTAGCAGCTGCATTTGCACAGTGTGGTAAACTTTATTATCTATCTGGATTAAATTTTTGTGTGTGGTTAAATGCATTGTGTGAAACCCTTGGTTAATTTATAGTTCACTGCACTGCACAAACCCAGGAAAATGTCTGTTTCAGGATCCTGGCTAGATGTGCTGCGTGAATGCAGCCATTGGCAAAGTCAAAACAGCAATTTGATAAAAACAGCAAGAGTCTTGCTGAAAAAAGACTGTCCCCAAAAGAAACATCTTCACAACTTCTGGAAGATTGTTTCTGATGTAAAGAAGATTGTTAGCAAGGAGCTGAGGTGGGCCTTGCTCCAATAAGAGTTCAAAAACCTAAGTGCAGTTCCCCCCAAAAACTCAATTTGGGGAACATATCAGAAACCTTCCAAAAATAATCACATTCATATAAGGAAAGACATGGTTCTCATCAGGGGTGGGTTCTAAATTTTTTTACTACCAGTTCTGTGGGCATGGCTTATTTTGTGGGTGTGGTTTGATGGTCATGTGACTGAGTAGACGTGGCCAATTTGATGTAACGCATGCCCACGCCCTCAGTCGCATGCCCCCTACCTAGCCACGCCCACAGAACTGGCGAAAAATTATGTTTTGCCAGCTGGGAGGCTGGCAAAGAAGCCTCGCTTTCCCCGCCGCCGTGGCTGCTTCTACCTCAGCGCCGAACGGTCCATGCCCCCCCACACATACACCCCACACTTGCCCTGGCAGCACCCCGGCAGTAGCAGCCGAGCGAGGGAAGGAGAGGGACCGGAGAACGAAGCGGGTATGGCGGTGTTGTTGCCTGCCAGCGTCCCGTGAAGGTGATCATGGATCCCGAGGATGATGAGACGGTTGTGGCACGGTACCATCGGCCCGTGCACCTGGCGCCCGAGTCAGAGAGCGAGGAGGACGATGAGGCGGTTGTGGCGAGGTACCATCGGCCCGTGCACCTGGCACCCGAGTCAGAGAGCGAGGAGGCTGAGAGTCAACCAGGGCCTTCTGTACCTCCTGAGGAGCCCATCAGGGCTGAAGAAGAAGAGGAGGAGCCTCTTCTTCTCAATGCTCGGGCACGCAAGGCTGCTAGAAGACAAGAGTGGCTACTCAGGAGGAGGTCTCCTCGAGAGTAGAGCTGCACACTAAGTGGCCACACCCTTAGACTATTTAAGCCCTGACCACGCAGAGCATTGTTGCAGGAAACAATGTTTAATATTACTCTTGATCTTTGTGACTCCAGTTTGCTCGTTTACATGTTCCAGTACGGGTCTTGTTTCCTGCATTCCTAGCTCTGGGAGTATTGCCAAATTTAGTCAGATCTGCTCGTATTATCTCTTGGACTCCGGCCAGCTGTTAAGATTAGACATTTACCAGCGGAGGTTTGAAAAAGTCTATTCTGCCTTTATTTTGTTTTCAAAATATTATGTTGCTCCTAAGAAGTTATTAGGAGACATTTATTAGTAAAAGAACAGTGTTTTGCAGTTTGTCTGTGCGTATTATTGGTGGCTCGTCGCTGGGGTAGAACAGGCGGCTGCCAAAGCCGCCGCTTATTCCAACAGCCGAGGACGGAAGAGGCACCTCTTCCGTCCTCGGCTGTTGCAAAGAAGCGGCAGCTCTGGGTGTGCCATGCCCGCTTTGTTCTGTTTGGGAGCCGCTTTGCACCTTGTTTGCAAACCACTCCAAAGGGAGCTCAGATTGTGGCGGCGTTCCAGCTTCCGCTGCCTTGTGGGGTCTGTGGTCAACCCAGCGACACAGGCGCGTTTCGGGGTGCCTAATCCTCTGGCAAGCCTGGCCACGCAATGGCCGGAGAGTGAGGGAGGGCGGCCAGGTCCTCCTGGGCAGCTGCTCCCCACTACCCTCCCCGGAGGGGCTCGCTTCGCCCGTAGATTCTTCACCCGCCAAGAGCCAAGCCGACCGTAGCTGGGCTGCCCAATCCCAGAAACAGGTGAATTAAATGGCAGGCAGGGGGGGGCTGGCATCGGGCTGGGCAGTGACCAGCTCGGACTGAACCCGGCTTCCTGACGGGTAGAGGGAACGAGGCCAGGAGGAGGTGGTCACGTTAACAGCTCGGTCTCCCGCCATGTTCAAGCAGAGCTCCGGTGGGGCTTGAATCTGCATTGCAGGAAGCTCCGCTCTTGGGGTACGCGTACTCCAGGCTTTCTCTGGAGACACCCCCCCAACCTTCCTACAATTGCCAGGGACATCTTTCTTGGTCTGCCAGTGCCCCTTCGCCTCTTCCCATGCCCGGGTGGGGGAAAAACACCTCAGGGCACCATGATCCATCTTCCCCAACTGGGAGGTTTCTCCCCAAGTGGCGGAGCTCTCGGAGGACGATGTTTTGCCCAGCCTGGAAGTTGCTTCCGAAGCACGGAGAGGCTTCGCTTTTTCTCCTCCCCAGTAAGCGAAAAGCTGGCGGGCCGGCAGGGTCGGGAGGCTGCGGGCCTGGGATTCGGGGGGGCAGAAGTTTTGCTCCTTGGAGCAACTCCCAGCCCTTGCACAGTAAAGAGTGCAAGAAGTTGTTAATTGCCTCACAATTATGAGAAGTTTTTATTTACTGTGCAAGGGCTGGGAGTTGCTCCAAGGCTCCGAGGAGCAAAACCTCCGCCCCCCAAATCCCAGGCCCACAGCGAGCTGATCCGCTGCCCGTGCTCTGGTTGCCCGTGGTCTGGCTATGCCTCCTGCAGTCTTGCCCGCTATTCGATTCGCCTGTTCCTCAGGTTGGGCAGCCCAGCTATGGTCAGCTCAGCTCTGTTTGGTATAGGCTGCTCCTGCCTGCCTGCCAACTTTTCGCTCACTGGGCAGGAGAAAAAGCGAAGCCTCTCCGCGCTTCAGAAGTAACTTCCAGGCTGGGCAAAACATCATCCTCCGAGAGCGCCGAGCCTCCCGGTTGGGGAAGATGGATCAGGGCGCCCTAAGGTGTTTTTCCCCCACCCGGGCACGGGAAGAGGCGAAGGGCAGGGGTGGGTTCTAACTTACCTCGCTGCTGGTTGCTTCCTCCCGCGCCACGTGGCCGCGCCTCATAAAAAAAAACCAGAAACAAGATGGCGACGCATGCGCAGTGCCGTAAACTCGTCTTCTGCGCATGCGCAGAAGAAAAAAAAACGGGAAATTTTTTTTAAAAAATCAAATATTTTTTTTTTAAAAAAGATGGCGGAGCCCACGGACCGGCACCGACCGAACTGGATCTGTGACGTTTCTGTGACGTCACCAGCGGGTCGCTACCGGTTCAGGAGAACCGGTCCGAACTGGGAGGAACCCACCTCTGGTTCTCATCCTGACCACTGGGTTATTTTTTCTCTGTCTGCGTAATCAAAACCTTCAAGTACAGATAATCCTCAATTTACGACTACAATTTTATTTATTTATTAAATTTATATGCCACCCATCTAAAGGTTGAGTGACTCTGAGTAGCTATTCGGGACCAGAATTTCTGTTAAGTGAATGAGTCATGCCTGATTTTACGACCTCTTTTGCCGGGATTGTTAAGCAAATCATTGCAATAAAGTGAATCACGTCACCATTAAGCGAACTGGGTTCCCCCCATTTACTTTGCTTGTTGGTAGCCGGTTGGGATGGTCACAAGTGGTGATCACATGACCCTAGGTTGTGCAAACATGTACCGATTGCACAAATATCTGCCAAGCTCCCAAATTTGGATCACATGACCGGGGGGAATGCTGTGAGGATTAGTTATAAGTCACTTTTTTTCCCAATGCCATTGTAACTTTGAATGGTTGCTAAATGAAAAGTTGTAAGTCGAGGACTACCTATATATTTATCTTATGCCCATATTGCAATTCAAATTAAGACACAGCCATCCCTGGCAGTGTACAAAAAAACCCTCCAATCCTTCAGTCACAGCAAAAGAGCTAGTAAACATGCACTTTTGCCTATAGCAGGGGTATCAAACTCAAGGCCTGCAGGCTGAATCCAGCCCGCGGGGTGCTTAGATCTGGCCCACAGGGCCGCCCTGGAAACAGTGAAGGACCGGCCCGCAGTGCCTCTGCTAGCGAAAACGGAGCTCGGGAGGCTGCGACGGCCTCCTGCAACCCTCTGTCAGCGAGCTCCGTTTTCACTGGCAGAGGGTTGCAGGAGGCCGTCACAGCCTCCTGAGCTCCATTTTCGCTGGCAGAGGCACCACGGGCCACCACAGGCGCCTCGATACGAGTGACATTGAGCTGGCCAGGCCCCAAGGTCAAACACAACCCTGATGCGGCCCTCAATGAAATTGAGTTTGACACCCCTGGCCTACAGTGATTTTCTGTACCTTTCTGCTTGCATTGCTGTAGAGGTTCCAGTGATGGAGAGATTCCAAAGTATTTAGCTGTATTTGTCTGAATAAAATAATAATGGTGTTAGAGTTTATTATTGCTAGAGCTCATTATCTTAGGATTCACTAACATTGTCTAGAAAAGTGGACCTGACCTTTGTTCAGAGTTTGATTTTGATGTGTTTTTGTTTGTTTGTTGGTTGGTTGGTTTGGCTCAGCTGCATTAAAAATAAACCACTTGGTGTGAAAACTGTGGGTTTTAACTGGAAAGAAAATCTCTGACTGAATTAAAAAATTTCATCCACAGTATAGATTGTGTATAACATTTCAAATATTGCCAAAGATTATGTTCAAAATATATATAGCCGCAAATCTTATAGGAAAGGAATCGGCAATGTTTGTAGATGAGCTGCCCAGATAACCTTGAAGACGGTATATAATCAACAGCCACATGCTTTTCTGACGTAAATAAGAATATTTTATTTCCAAAAGTTTTCCTTTACTTAAAGTAGTAAATGCTTGTTTGAAGGACAGCATGGACCTCTATTTTTATGTTCATTTGTGTCTCTCATTTCATTCTGTAACTAGCATGAATCATGTTCAACAGATGTAGGAGAGATCATAAATGTTTTCCTAATTGGTACAGGGTTCTAATCTATATTCAGAGGACAGTTTTATGAACTTTGGTCTCAGTCGCTATATAATTTTGCTTATCATTCCTTTCCCCCTCCTAATCTGAAGGATTGTTGCAAGATGCCTTGGGTAGAAAAACAATGTCTTCCAAATGTTTTATATTTTATCAGCTCCCAGGAAAAGCCAGCATGGCTAATATGAAGGGATTGTGAGAGTGCCAATCCCAACCTCTGAAGGACAAAAGATTTTGCACTTGTCCGGAACTTTGCTGCACATACCAGAATGCATGTGTCTGTTAAAACATCAACATACATCAGTGATAGGGAATCACTGTCAGAAATTCAGAATAGGCCCAACTTGTGGCACAGGCACACAAACACATACTACAAAAGAGAAACAATTCATAACAAAGTCAGTTTGATCTAGTGGTTAACGCACAGGCTAGAAAGCTGAGGCCCTTGAGTTCAAGTCCCGTTTTAGCCATAAAAGCCAGTGACTTTGGACCAGTCATTCTCTCTCAGCCCGATCTACCTCATAGGATTGTGTTGTGGGGAGAATAAGAGGAAGGTGCTGATATGTTCACCACCTTAAGTTATTTGTAAAAATAATAAAAGCAGGAAGCAATAGCAATAGCACTTAGACTTATATACCGCTTCATAGTGCTTTACAGCCCTCTCTAAGCGGTTTACAGAGTCAGCATATTGCCCCCAACCATCTGGGTCCTCATTTTACCCACCTCAGAAGGATGGAAGGCTGAGTCAACCTTGAGCCGGTGAGATTTGAACCGCCGAACTGCAGCTAGCAATCAGCTGAAGTAGCCTGCAGTGCTGCACTCTAACCACTGCGCCACCTCGGCAAACGAACTAATAAAGAGAGTCGCTTTGGATGGGCAGCATATAAATTTAATAAATGCATAAAAAACTTGCATAATTGTAAATATCTTTCCATTTGACTTTGTCTGAGAAAAAAAAGATCTATCCAAGGCAGCTTTGGGTTGTACAAGTCCTGGAAACTTTGGAGAATGCTCTTGTGTGGCCTTGCAACCTTCGAAAAGAGCAGGAAAGCACACCCCATTCTTGAGTGCTTTTTGGAGGCTCCAGAGGCCGTGCGAGACCAGGGCTTTCTCATGAGACTTCCAGAGGGTTCGGGGACCACATGAGAATACACCACATTCTCATTCTTTAGGCATAATTATAAAAAATGACTTGGCATGTCACATGTGCCGTGTGTGTCATAGGTTCGCCATCACCAACGTACATCAACAAACAAACTTTCTGATAGTTGAATGGCAGGAGAAAAACACATGTGCACCATTTGAGTTACAATAAGATGGAGTAGAAACTCTATCATTGTTTTTAAAATCCGGTGTCCGTGAGAATTTATACTTTTTTCTGAGACAATTTAAGCTGGGTTAGTTTTCTGTTTGGTAATCTGTACTTTAGACGATGCCAGCTAGGAACGTTTTTTTTTCCCCCCAGAAACAAATCAAAATGCAAGCAAATCATTTCGTGATCTTTCTTCCTTTGTCTTGGGGTGTAGATTTTATTTCCTGCTTTTGCATAGCTCAGTTATTTTACGTTTGTTCTTCCCTACCTTTATATAGGAGAGGAAATGGTTTAAAGCACCAAACTAGAATAACAAGATGCAAGCATTATCCCTCATCTTCCTATCTGCTGTATGCATTCATACAATTTAGCTGCATCTTGTATTTTGCCTTCATATGGAGTTATCACAAAGTTATCACTTATTGAGAGTGGAAGTAAAACACACAGTATCACTATAAGAAGCAAACTGACCCCATTAATTATTGGATAATGGGGCGAGAGTGAGCTTTGAATGCTCGTCATATTTGTCACACTGTATCAGGATAATTACGGTATAATTGGGCATCATATCTGAAGCTTTCAACTTCCAATATAAGAGGGATAGTACATTCAAAGAGATGAGAAATTATAATCACCGTTGTTCTTAGGAATATGTGTACCATATTTAGCTATAGCTATACTTAGCTATACTTATAATACAGCCCAATAAAAATAACATGTCCTTGCGCTTTGTTGCTTGTTGAACTGCACACTTCTGTCTTAACAGTTTTCCTGACCAATTATTTGACTAGATTAGGAAAGACAAACCTTTGACTTCAAGGGCACACGTGATGTGGAAGCTCCTTTTTTTTTTTTTTTTAATATACTTTGAACCCAGTACCCATTTCATGAACATGCTGTCTTGCCTTTTCAGATAGAAGAATCACAAAAAAAAAACCTAGTGAAAGCTTTAAAAAGGCCGGTAAAACAAATAAAAATCCCCAAATGTAGAGAAAAATGGAAAATCTCATAGCAACCCCATGTATGATGTGGTCCCACTCATCAGTATCACTCATACATTTTCCCCACCCAATTCCAAACTTTAAATGTGGTTCTCAGCTTACCAGAAGGGAGTTCGCATTTGATCTTCTATCTGACAGCTCAGATATATATTAGACAGAAAGACAATTCATTACCTCCCACTCAGTGAGAAAGTGCAATATTCTGATTCCATGCATCATTCTTTCTGTCTTATTTTATCTCTAAAAGAAAGTAAAAAGTAAAACCATGGTATAATTAAAGCAACCAATATCGAGAGTTTCAAATATCACAAGGCTTTTGAAAGCCATTTTGAATCCCAAAATAACATTTCTGGGAGTTTGTGTAGGTATTCCTATGCTCCGGTTGGTTTCCCTTGTAGATGTTTTCTGTCCTATGAATTGTATGGTGTACCAACCAAAAAGTAGAACTGGATCTTAGGAAGATCTAATGAAATAAAAGTTTTCTCCCTAAGCTATTTTAGGTTGACCGTTACTTCTTAACCTTGTTTTACGTGGCATGACAGAAAAGTCTTAATATTGCTGAGGTTCCTCTGTGATGTCTGCCTGAAAAATTGTGAACTAAAAAATGTTAGTGTTTTCCTGAGATGTCTTTCTGACTTCTTTTGACCAATCAGATTTTTAAAAATCAATGTTATAAACTTTCTGTCCTTTCCATTGATAAAACCATTCTTAGTACTCACTTCCGTATATACATGCTGTATGTGTGTGCATACATGGGAGCAGGTAGGTCATAACTTAATCATCCTTAATTTGTTACAAATGCCAAGGACAAATTACATTCTGCACATCTTGCAACATAAAGTTAGTACAGGTAGTCCTCAACTTATGACCATAATCGAACACATAATTATGGTTGTGCCAGTCATTAAGCAAATCATGTGTGACTGCACCCGATTCTACAACCTTTTTTTGCGGTGGTCTATAAGTGACTCCGTTGTCCACAATCTGTGTTTTTTTGGCAGAAATCAGAAGTAAAAACAAAGTACATCATAAATCACAGTCACATGAGCACAGATGCTGCAAACAGCTGTAAATGTGGCCAGTTGCTGAGCACCCAAAATGCAATCACAGTCACATGATTACAAATGAGCGGCCATCAGAACTTCAAATCTGGGGCATAAGTAGCCCTAGGGAATCTCTTCTAACCAGCTGTGAGTTGAGGACTACCTGTAATGTATTTGGGTGCTTCATATATTTACTAGCACTGATTAGTGGGACAGGTAGAGTATTGTCCTAAAACCACAGAGATACAGTTTCAAGACTGGTTTCATCATGAAAGATCACTGAATGATATCGGGCCATGCATTATCTTTCAGTCCTACCTACCTCTCATTGGTGGCCTTTGGAATAAAAGTATAGCAACAATACAATATATACCATCTTAAAAATATGGAGGAAGGGCAGGATATAAATCTGCTGCATTAATCCACAGATCAAATTTCCTTAACCAGGTACTTTTTGGGCATGACCCATCTGGAAAGCACCAAATACCCTCTCTCTGATCTCCTTCTTTACTGAAGAAGCCAGCAAAGGAAAGATAAATGATAATGATGTTATAGTAGTCCTTTTTCCAAGAAATTGAATGTTTGAGAAGATAGGGAGATCTACCTTCCTATGTTTTTTTAACTATCACTTCTCCTTCAGTTTGATTTCAATGAAACCCTCACGGTTTGGATTGTGTTTATTTAGTTAGGAGAAGTGACTATCCTAGCCTTTCTTCCTCAGCTCGCCAGTTGGCTACAGCTTCCCTTGCCTCCTAAAGATTAATTCAATCCAATGAGAAGACATTGTGAATTCCTCCCATAGATATTTCTGGTATCTCATGTTATTGCTAAGGCTATGTAAAGAAATGTAGAGCTGATATTGGGGAACATGTAAGAGAGCCATTAAGGCTTCTTTCAAGACTGATGTCAACCCTTTGAAGCAAGCCAGGTCAAGAAACTGGCAAAGGAAAAATTCCAGAAAGGTTTCTTATTGTAATAAGGGAAAGTGAAGAAACCTTGAAGCCCTGTCCAAGTTTCTCTGAAAGATCATACAAGAAATGAAGCTTCCAAGGAAGGAATCTGTGGTGACTTTTCTAGGGAGAACTGCTATGTCAGCATTGATGAGGTGCATTCTAAGGACACCAACAGAATGGCCAAGTATCCGTTGACTTGGAAAGGCAGGAGTTAAAAGCCTTTAAACCCAAGTGGATGGACCTATGGAAGACTTTTAATTTGGAAACTGTGGTGGACAGATCTTTTGTGTGCATCTGACTGGCTTCATTCTTGCTTGCAAGAAAGAAATTAATCTTGCCCAGCTGTGTCTATGAGCCTTTTGCCAAGTAAGCCTTTTCTTGAATAAGGAGATGAATGTTTGGAGAGGCAAGATTTACAGCCATGCTGATGTGAAACTGATAGATATATTCCCAAAACATAAGAGGTCATCAGGTAGGAGAAATCTGTTATAATCACTTAGCTGGTAATAAGCTGCATTGAATGCAGTGTGAACTTGCTGTGATTCACTTATGAGTACAGTAACAAAATTATTTGCATTCGTTATTGTAATAAGCCCAATTGTGCTATAGAGTAGATCGGGGAAATGGAAGCTGAGGGAAGAGTGACTTGCCTAAATCCACCTAATGTGTTTTTACCTGAGATGAGATTTAAACTTACTCCCTAGCTGATGTGTTTTATTACTCGTGGTCTATCTCCTTTAATAACATCCATACATTCTTTTTTTACGTTTAGATTCTAAATTAAGTGAGTTACAGTATACTGTGTAATTATTAGTGTCACTTTTAATAATGAAAATCCTCTTTTTTATTACCCTTATTTAATAATTCAGCTTTAGTCATATAAAAGTTTTCTTGCCGAGTTCATTAGATTTCAAGGACGATTGCCAAGAGCCAATACACTGGGCCACATTGAGTAAATTAAAAGTCACTCTAGTTTTCTTTATTTTTTTTTATATACTGTAGTAATGAAGGTCATGATGCAGGTGGATTTTCTGGAGTTGGGGCTTTTAATACAGTTGATAGCACCTATAGGGCATAAATGTTATTAGATTTTATTGATAAAGATGTAGGCTAAAAACTGAGAGAGGTATAAAGGGTGTTAAGGTGCTTATATATCCATCCCTCTGTTCCCTCCCACGGTAAGCAAAGTTATGCAAAACAGAGAAAATGAGCAGGAAATACTGGTTCTCTGCCATCTTTAATCAACTGAGATTTTCACATAATACTTTTAATGAGACATAAATAAGTAAACAAGATTACAAACTGTTGCCTTGTCATTTTGCACTTAAGATAATTCAACTAAGCTTTTAAAACTTATTTTCAGAAGTGAATATTAAGTTAACAACAGATCGATAATCAGATAAACAGACACAATAGATAAACAGTTCCTTTTCTATAAAATGTTCTATAGAGTTCTTGGTGCTCTCAGAGCTTGGTTGTTTGCTTGCAGATGTTTCATTATCCAACTAGGTAACATCATCAGTGCCCTAGATGGGTAATGAAATGTATCGAGGCAAACGACCAAGCTCAGAGAGCATCAAGAACAATTCTCTTCAATGAGAAAGTTTATTGCCCATATAAAGAAATGTAAAGTCTATTTGATTTAAGCTCAGAAAGCAGCAGAAGCAACTGGAAGATTTGCAAGAGTTTGCCAAACTGTCCAACGCAAGATAAGTTTGTTGGGGACTCATTAAAAAATTGGAAAGAGATAGCAAATTGAGACAGAATCCTCCTATACTCTTAACCTGGCTCCTTAAAACTCAGCTATGAGCTGATCTATAGCATCTGCTTTACACTTTGGCTCAGATTTATTTCACTTGATTACTGACCTCAACATTGCCCTTCACTTTTGCCTTTTAATGAAATCTCATTAGAGATCTGAAAGTTTAGGAAATATGGATGGATGAAAGAAATAGAGAAAGTCAGCTTGTGGTGTTATTTTTTTTTTTTTTGGTGACTGTGGTTAAGAGAATAAGGTAGCAAATAAGAAAAGACTTTCAGTTATGTCCTGTCAGGCGCAAAGAATCAGGACCACATGTTAAGCTCCAGTTAAGCCGATTTATTGCTCATGCCTACACCAAGAATCTAATCAACTAACAGTCAGAACTAAATCAGCACTAGATAAGAGTTAATGGAATTCAAGAAGGGCTGGACTTGGACCTCTTGTGGGAACATAACAACTCCAGGCTGATTCCTCTCTTGACTCCACCCTCAGGCTTTGCCTTTCCTTCTCCTACATTCCAGAGTTGCAGATACAGAGTCAATGAATAAATAAGGAGGATTCACATACCATGTTAAGTTAGAGCTTTCATGAATTCTATTATGTGGACAAGGGCAGGGGTGGGTTCCAACTTACCTCGCTGCCGGTTCACTCCCTCCCTCCCTCCCGCACTGCGTGGGTGTGCCGCATGGGCGCACAAAGCGCGCACGCGCATGCACAGTAAAAAAAATTTTTTTTAAAAAAAATATTTTTAAAAAAATAAAATAAAAAAATGCCGAAAACAAGATGGCAATGCATGTGCAGTGCCGGAAACTTGGCTTCTGCGCATGTGCAGAAGAAAAAAAATTCAAAAAAATTCAAAAAAATATGGCGGCGTCCATGGACTGGCACCGACCGAACCGGATCGGTGACGTCACCAGCGGGTCGCTACTGGTTCGGAAGAACCGGTCCGAACCGGGAGGAACCTACCTCTGCAGTGAAGGCATGCCGTGTACCTGGTTAAAAAATGGTCAACATGTTATTGTTCCATCAGCAAAGTTTAAGGACAATAAGAAAAGGTAAGTTTTACCATCATTTCTGTCACTTGGGCTATAAGGGAAACTGGCATGACTGTTGTCAATTTCACCTAGTTACCCCCCCCCTCTCTCTCTCTCAATCCTGGGGTGCAGCGCAGGGCCTGAAAGATAGCAGATAATGTAGGCCTTGTACCAAAGAAAATCAAGACAGGCCTACCTTGCGTTTCTTTCTCACGTCTTCTCCTTTCCCAGGACTCAGTAGTCATTTACTCTAATGGTTTTTACATTCCTTCATCAAGGTTATGGTCTACACATCAGAGGAGAGGCAACATTCCTACCATAAGAGAGCCATTTGTCTGCGATAAAATGAAGTGCAGCAGACAAACCAGACCATGTCATATGAACCAAGTTAGAAAACTCTATTTTTGATGCATAGCAAGGAAAAATGGAGAGAGACTGCCTTCCCAGAGGTTGCGGCAGGTATAAATAATGTCATGTATTCCTGCTCTCCAAAAAACACACTCAGGCTCATGTTCTACTCTACTCATGGAAACTAAGTGCATGACTTTGGTCTCTTACCCATAGTCCTTTTCCAATGCTACCTCACAGGAATGCTGTTGTAGGAATAAAAATAATGGAAGATTCTCAGACAAAGCAGCTTTTATGAACATTTCAGCTGTATATCATTTCAGTCAGATAAACTGCATTTTCCCCCCAAATGTTTCTTAATTATAATAGCATTTGTTGTTAATTGATAGGCTAACAATATACATTACTAAGTTATTAAATAGCATTGGGGGTCTTGTTAACATTGTCCTCTGCTTCCTTGACCCCCTTTTTCCCCTGGGAGCCATGTTCTTTTATTTTATTTTCAAATGTTTTTTATTGTTTATTGCAAATATATCCTTTTTTTTTTTTACTTTCTCAGTGCTGGGAAGTAAAGCTAGCAGTAGAATATTTATAGAATCTATTGATGTTCATATTTGGAATGCAGTGATTTATTATCCTCTGAATTAAATCAGCTTTGCTTTTAATAGAAATGACTTTTGTGTTCATTCAGCAAAAGATATTCAATTGGGTAGCCAACAGTTTATGAGTACGTTTCATTACAAGACTTTCACAGATAATACTTGGATAGCTGATAGGTACAAATTACAGTAGTCAGTCACAGCAGACATATTACCTTCAACCCTGGTGAGATTTGGGAGATGATTGATAACTGGAGTGCTGATCACAATGATTAGAATAAAAGAAATTAGTTAGGCATTCCCTAACAATGGCAGGCCATGAGGTTTTTGTGTTTTATACCTTACCATAAACTGTATTTCTTGTCAGTTTAAAAATTTGGGGCTTGGTAAAAGAAATTTGTTTTTACTGTATGGTTTAAAAAAAAACACATTTGTATTCTTCTCACATTTGGGAAAGTCCAAAAGAGATGAATATGTCACAGTAAGATTCGAGTAGAGAAAAATCAAAAGCTTAAGTGAACAGTAGGGATTGTCCTTGCTTGTGATTTCTCTGAAAAGCACATATGTTGGAAATGGATCCGTGCTGGATGATGATCGAGCAGTAGAGACTCTTCTAATATCCACTTCTTACTCTTGGTCCCTTTTTGATCTGGGATTCTGAAAAAGTAGGAAGACCTCTGCCTTAAATTATATTCATTTGTTTTGACCCCTTATAAACATTGTTGCTTAGTCAACCCAGTGAAAAGGCAAGTATTCAAAACTAATTTGGTTATTAATAGGATATTTTGTATTCTTGCGCCAAACTTATGCCAGTTCCTGGAAACTTGGCATGGGGAACACTATAAATTACACATCTATGACATTCATATACATAATTCTGATTCTGATATGATTTATTTTTAGAAGATTTTTCATACTTTCTCTGCCAGGAATGAAGGCGTCAACGATTAAAAGGCGACGAGTAAGAGGAAGCAATGCAGACAAGGGAAATACATAAGATGGGAATTATAATATACAACCAGTGAGGTCTTTCATTCCACTCCTCCACACTTCACACACACACATGCGCACACACACACACACACATATACACTTACACATGGAGTACTTAGTTGGCATCCATGGATACTGAAACACCCACACAGTGAGCTTGGTTAATTCATGGAGCTATGCTTATTTTCCTCCTTAAAGCTTTTTCTTCTGCTTTTCTTCAGCCTTTGAGTTCTGCTGATCTAAAGGAGGCCTACTGCATTTTGGTTGCATAAAACACATACTCCTTAGAGAATGAATTCATTCTTAGCCCGGTAGTGGCCGATATACCCTGAACTCATTCCAATTCTTTGTTTGTAGGCATTAACAAGACTCTCTTCTTGTTGCTTTATCTGCAACCATGAAAAATGAAAACTAATTCTGTTTTCCACACGTGCAATTCAGATATTTCAAGTTAATTACTACAGTAGTTATAAAATACATCCAGTTTATATTAATCAAGGTTTGGTTTGCTAGTCAGAAATTGTCTTTTACAGCCAATGTAACAATTATGGATGAAAGTAAAGGAATTCCTCAACTTGCAAGCAATCACTTAGTGACCATTGAAAGTTATGACGGACCCCCCAAAAAGGGACCGGCAACCCAGATTCAAAGTTCCAGCAGCCACCTTGCCCTGCCCCATCAGTCACGTGATCACATTTGGAGCTCTCAGCAACCCGCATTTATGGGTTTGCGATGTCTTGTGACAGCGATCCATGATTTTTTTTTTGCCAGAAACAGGCATTTACTTCCATTTTTTGACAAAAGCCACCCATTCTGGACAATGGGTTTAGTTAATGGCTGCTGTGTTTATTTAAGGACTACATATAGTCTTTGACTTACAACCCAAAATTTATTTTTAAGTGAGAAATTTGTTAAGTGAGTTTTGCCCCATTTTATGACTTTTGTTGCCCCATTCGTTAAGTGAATCACTGCGGTTGTTAAATTAGTAACACCGTTGTTAAACAAATCTGGCTTCTCCATTGACTTTGCTTGTCAGAAGGTCGCAAAAGGTGGTCACATGACCCCGGGACATTGCAACCGTCAGAAATATGAATCAGTTGTCAAGCGTCCAAATGTAAATCACATGACCCAGGGGATGCGGCAATGGTCATAAGTGTGAAAAATGGTCAGAAGTCACTTTTTTCAGTGCTGTTGTAACTTCGAACGGTCACTAAATGAACCATTGTAAGTCAAGGACTACCTGTACTGTAAAATCAAGCATGGTCATGTGATGACCCACTTAATGACCAGCACAACTTAGCAAAATTATGGCTTAATTACAATTGTAAGTCAAAGACCACCTGTAATACTCTAGTTAAAACCTATGAGGATAATAGCAATGAGCAGTGATAGTAATAGCAATAGCACTTAGATCTATATACCACTTCATAGTGTTTTACAGAAGGAGGCCCCAACCACCAGCTCGCGGTCCGTTAGGAACTGGGCCACGCAAGTGGCGGATAATCGCATGAGTGCATGAAGCTCCATTTGCACAAGCAGTGGGCACGTGAAATTTTCCTTCTCCCCCCCCACACCGCTACCGCCACTGCTGCTGCCGGTCCGCAGAGCTGGAAAGGTCAGGGACTGCTGTTTTACAGCTCTCTCTCTAAGCCAGGGGTGTCAAACTCATGTCGTCATGGCGTCATCACGTGATGTATCACGACTTTCTTCCCCTTTGCTAAACCAGGCATGGGTGTGGCCAGTGCGTGATGCATCCGGCCCACGGACCATGAGTTTGACAGCCCTGCTCTAAGTGGTTTACAGAGTCAGCATATTGCCCCCAACAATCCTTATTTTACTGACCTTGGAAGGATGGAAGGCTGAGTCAACCTTGAGCCAGTCAGGATCGAACTCCAGGTAGAGTTAGCCTGCAATACTGCATTCTAACTACTGGGCCATCACAGCTCCTATTAGTGATACTTACAGTATATTGCTAGTACTACAGATAGATTGGAAGCAACAATGATAGAGTCATGCAATACAGTGTACAATCCCCCCCCAAAAGCCTCTTACATGTTCTTTTGAATGTGACATAGGTTGCATCTACCTCTCAACGGTCCACTCAATATTTAGAAAACTGCCTCACATTTAGTTGTAATTTGGTAGTTGCTCTTGTGCGTTATTGAACGTTTGGGGCTAGGATGAGCAGTTTTCTGCATTAGTGTTGTGAAATGTAACAAAACCAAACCTTGATTTATGTGGGATTGCTGTGGATATGTGAGGTCACACTGTGAGGAGTAATTTCTTCACATATCTGAAGGGGTTGAAGAAGGCACAGCAAGTTACAGGAAGACAATGAATGATATTCGGATAGCATATTAAGATCTTCATCTCTGAACTCTTCAGTATTTGTTAAAAAAAAAAAAGAATTCAGCTTAAATGCACGACAAAATTTCTGAGGTAAAAAAAAGACAAGGGTTATCCTGTGGAGACAGAATCAAACAAGCTTTGTTTACAACCTTGTAGACTAGGAAGGTTACTTTTTGAAGGAAAAGAGAGAGAAAAAAATCCAGAATAGAGATAATCTCTCCTGCTATCCTTTTCCTGATTCACTCATCAATATGTTTAGCAGGTTTACATTCTTAAATCTCCATTCTTAGATCTCAGCCTCAGGCAAAATTTCTTGGAGGCCATAAAGAAGAAAATGGCAAAAAATAAAACTTTCTTGTGGAATGATTTTGCACACAAGTTAATCTAGAGAATATATTGGTTATCTATTCATTCAGCAATATTAGGGAGGGCTGTAGAAATTAGAACTGACCAGCTAAGTAAGCAAGGTGTTTACATTTAGGTGCACAATGTGCGAATACAAACTGTTTTTGATTATTATAAATAGTCAACAGAATACAAGAAGATGGGCCACTGTTTTTTGTCTAATTCCAAATTCCTTCTTCAAATCATCTGGAATTGGGCATTTCACTTCCTTTCTTGGTTGGGCATTACTATTCAGGAATAGTCTTCCAGTGGGAACTACTGTATGTTATGGGGAGTGATCTTTGAAAAAGTAATTCCATATTAGTAATTACCTTAGTAATTGGCATGCACTAAAGTTTGAATAAATGAAAGATTTAGCCAAACCCATGCTTTTTCTCCATCAAAACTGAACAGAAGAAGTTCTCTGAACCAAACACCAGAGTGTTGTGCCTTAAATTCTGTATATAATAAATAGTCATTTGACTTTGGGCAAAAGCCTAAAGGATGAATTGTTACATCTCACTTTAAAGCACCAGAGTGTATGATTTCCTCATACTGTGAAGCAGATTCAATATGTGAATTACTGAAGAATTTACTTTATGTGTTCTGATTCAATTTAGCTGCATTGAATTATCCATATCCATGCATAAGAATGAAAAAAGCCTTCTCTTTCCCTACACCATGGATACTCTCACACACATTTCGAGCATGTAAAATCCTTGTTTTGTTTTGTTTTGAGTTTGAGTTTTCTAATTTTGTTTGTTTTGTTTTCGGCTTAAATGATGAAGTACCAAACTTTACTTTCTAATGGGATGTTATCTTGCTTGTCTCTTTCTCCTTGGCAAATAGCATTTAGCAGGGAACACATATTCTTATCTCTCTAATGAAAGATCAGTGGACACTTGTAAATTTTGTGTGGTCTATGATATGACAGAGGCCAAGGTGTTTCCTTATTCCCTTATATGTCTCTCCTACAGAATTGTATGCAACTTAATTATGGAGCCTATAGTGATGACAATACTGAAAAGGAAACAGAATCAAAAGCAACACAACATTCAGGCAAAAGCTTAGAAAACCTGAAAGAGTATCATGTATTAGACAGATTACAAATAATGAGGGAAAATGTGAATGATAATAATGAACTCAATAGTTTTTAACAGTGAATGTTTTCTAACGTATTCTTTATCCCTTAACTGCATTATTTCAATTCCATTCTTAACTATTTTTATCTGCATATTAAATTTTCTTTCATTGCTTGATACACTCTATTATAATGCTTCTAAATGATCAAGGTCTCCAGCATAATTTGAAAATTCACTTATGAGGAAACAAGAGTAAGGTTATACTATAGGTGCTGTATAAGCAAACTGTGTTTGCTTTTTTGTTTCTATAATATCCTGGTCATAGTAGCACATCTAAATTAATCTTGTTAGGTATATATTCCCTGTATCTCTACAGTAGATCAGATTTCAGGATAACAACTTCCCTTCCCTTCCCTTCCCCGTCACTACACAAATGGTTGCCTTCTGGTATTCCACATTCTCATAATGATGTAATGTAGAAGAAATAGCATTTGTTTTTTAAAAACCATACTTTTTTCCTCTTCCTTGTACACACACGGCTTAAATAAACAAATGTTCATATGTAATCCCTTAGGGCAGGGGTGTCAAACTTGAGGCGTCATGGCGGCATCATGTGACGTATTGCATTTCCCCTTCACTAAACCGGGCGTGGGCATGGCCAGCATGTAACACATCTGACCCATGGGCCGGAGGTTTGACACCCCTGCCTTAGGGGGGGGGGGGAAAGAGAATAATTGTAATAGTGTAAAGATATACAAGGAAAAGAGAGCAAAGACCATCTCATTCATCAGCTACTTAAATATTATACATTTTCCACATCAGTTTTCTCCAAACAAATACTATAGTCACAATTGGGAGAAAATAATTGGAACATAAACAAATAGGACAGAGGTGGGTTCCTCCCGGTTCGGACCGGTTTGCCCGAACCAGTAGCGACCCGCTGGTGACGTCACGATGACATCACACATCCGGTTTGGTCAGTGCTGGTCCGTGGATGCCGCCATCTTTTTTTTGAATTTTTTTAGAATTTTTTTTTGGGGGGGAGGATTTTTTTTCTGGGTTTTTTTTCTTCTGCGCATACGCAGAAGCCGAGTTTCTGGCACTGCGCATGCATCGCCATCTTGTTTTCGGCTTTTGGGGGGGGATTTTTTTGATTTTTTTTGCACTGCGCATGCGCCCGCGAGGCGCGGCCACGCGGCGCGGGAGGAAGCGAACCAGCAGCGAGGTAAGTTAGAACCCACCCCTGACATAGGAGCTAGAAACTTCCTCATCAACAAGTGGTTAGAGGTGCAGAATACAGTACATTTCAGAAGAAAGATCCATTGGACAAGCAGACTGTCTCAAAAGCCTGACCACTGTAACAGAAACTACTGTTCTATCTAACAGCCCATCCTTGGCATGTTCTTGGCATTGTCATCTGGGCTGTGTTGATTTGGAGGCCCATGTAGCTATCATGTAGGATTTTTGGAGGCCTTTCCTGGACTTATGGTCAGACTTTTCTAGATTTTGATTTCTAGTAGCTCAGTTTTTGAGATTCTACCATCTTGGGTTTAGAGATCTTTGGGGTACTAATTATGTTTGACCCAGTTCTTCTTGTCCATTAGTTTCAGTGTATGACTAATTGCTGTACTTTGGGTCCAAGTTGCACAACTCTTTTCCCCCCTTGGACACAACGAGAGACCATCACGGGTATTTAGCCATTCTAGCCAACACCATCCATAGTTTGCCTTTCAGTAATATTTTTGAAAGAGAAACCAGAAAGTGCAGGGTTTGAACAATAAAAGTCAGCAGTGCCAGTCTACTGAATCCCATGAAGAATCAAGAAAAGCTTAAAAAATGAGGAGGTCTCCAATGACTATAAATAGCCCATGTTTGCTCTAGCACCCAAGGTCAAAAGCAATGTTTGTCCCACTCTTCTCATGGCTTAGCGTAACAAGAATAAGTGGAAGCAGGTATTAGAATTACACATTTCTCCCTCCTTTTCCACTACAGCCGTGAAAAGAATATTTTCAAAGTTTGCATTTTTTTTTTGTTTTGTTTAGATTAACCTGTTTGCTACATGCTGTGAACCACAATAAGATTACTTTTCAGGAAACCAATCTGTTCCATGCTGCGAAGCCCAAGAAGGTTACCTTTCAACAGGCCAACTTGAATGAAGAGATAGACAGCTGACAACTTTTAAAGAAACTATAACCAACCTAAATGAAAGAATAGAGTTTAGAAGAACACCTCAGCTGTTTTTAAGCTGTTTACAGTAGTTGCACTGTAGAACAAAAGGAAGAGCACTCAAACCTGAGACGGCTTCCAGCATGTAATGCTAGGCTATAGTTTCACAAGATATCCAAATGATAGATACCAGGAACCATGTGTAAATACCATAGCTATATATAGCAATACCCTGATAGTCACTTGATTGGAGATAATTCTCAAGGTATACAAGTATGCAAGTCACAGGTGCGTTTGGGAGAGCTTGCATTTTGAGAACAAATAAACCTGTTTCATATACTCATGGTATTTTAGTGCCCTTTGTTAAGTAGGATAAAACAATCTGTGGAAATGTCAATGACAGAGAGAGCATATTGTTAGGTCACTGAAAGAAAAAAACAAGCCTAAACATCTTGACACTTTAAATTTTTCCATTTTATATAGTATTTCAATAACACAGGACAAGAATTTCAAACCGTACATTTGAGTGGAGTAAGAGCTGAAGATGTTGTATAACAACTGGAAGAAACTTTAGAAGATGTAATTTGTATAGCTTTGTTATGAAAATGATGCATGGTAGTTACTTTTCTGAAGTGTTGTTACAGAGAAACATTGTTGGACTGTTCATAAGTAGTTTTGCTTTGCATTTTTTCTAT
>QLTV01003646.1:2389841-2409458 GCA_003457575.1 Thermophis baileyi
ACGCGGATAAACTGGGCCTGTGCCATGTAGGGCTGTAAAGGTAACAACCAACATCTTGAATTGTGACCGGAGCGCAATCGGCAGCCAGTGCAGCTCGCGAAGGATGGAGCTCGTGTGGGTGTACCTTGGCACACCCACGACTGCTCGCGCAGCCGCATGCTGGACCAGTTGTAGTCTCCTACATACCTCTTTCTCTAGGGCCTGAGCTCTCATATTGTATAGCCATCTTTGGCTTTTCATAGTGGCTCCATTCCATTTTTGGTAAATCCTGAATTCACCACCTTTCCTATTTAGGACTGATAGAAATAATCCTATATTAGGACAAGAATGAATGATTTTTATGACCCTGTAAATGGTGTGTTGAGTGATGGGGAGTCAGACAAAAATTACATTTCGTTTCATTTGCATTAAATTTAATGAAAATTGAATATAGTTCATATAATTATCTTAAGACTCATATTATATTTAAGGATGTTCCCTTTTTGTCACACTGAAAATTATTGTTTGGTACAAACTTTGGAATTCTCAAGCCTCGAACTATATATGTCTGTAATAAGAAATGAGTCTAGCAACTAAACTGTTTGCTTATTGAATATTTATTTATGTATTTATGTATTTATTTATTTATGTATTTATTTATTCATTTATTTATTGAATTTATATTGCCACCTATTCACCTATGGCGACTCAAGGTGGCTTACAGAATATAAAACCACATTTAAAACAATAAAACTAATAAAAAGAATCAAATAAATTAATATAGTATAATATAATAAAATCACGCCCACCCCAGCGACAGCAGATCACACGAGCTATACACAATAATGTGTATATTTGAACAAATACTAACAATATAGTCTGTCACTCTGAACTCAAGTAACTGAACTGTTTATTTCTCAGTTTAATGGCTCTCCATTTGATGAAGCACAGTCTAAAGTAATACCAGTTCTTATAGACATATGATTAGTGGGTCCAAAGTTATGGTAATTTTATGTTAAAGCTTCATGGTTCACATCTAAATGCAGGCATTTAGAAATTTGGGAAAAAGGCATATAAAGAAGGGGTACATAACTTAAAATTGAATTATTACACTGTCTTGGTTACTTATGAATGGCATATGCCTACTTGAATTTGAATGTTATTTTGAAAGGAGCAGATAACTGGTGATTGAGAGAGGATTAGCCTCCAATTGCCATTGGATATTCCAAAGAAAAAGGGCTGTTTTGGCACTTGTGCTTCTGTTCACAATCAAAACATGTTTTTGGAATGATTTATTTTGAGAGCTCATTAGCTGAATGGCTAAGGAGCTGCGCTGCGTTTGTTATTAGTCTTATTATCTGATTGCCTTAGAAGGGCAGAAAAGAATAAACAGCATTTACATTTGTACATTTGGAAAATGCTTCCAATATATTATTTCAGCAATCATGCCAATAAGGGAAAGTAGGTTTATTTTGTTTATTCTTAGCTATATGATCTGTCATGTTATAAAAGGAAATTAAAGCAATAAGAAGAGTACCAATTAAAACAAGGACCAAAAAAAAAAAATCAAGTGCCAGGAGTGAATACCAGACAAACACACCTTTCCCCCGTTCTACCTTGCCACAAGTAACAAATGCAGTGAGGTGAAGAAGGGAATGGGGGCTCCAACCTCATGCATTTTTTGTGACCCCATCGGCAGTCTAGACCAGTGTTTCTCAACCTTGGCAACTTTAGGATAGGTGAACTTCAATTGCTTGAGAATTCTGGGTATTGAAGTCCACCTGTCTTAAAGTTGCCAAAGTTGAGAAAAGGAGGATTAGCTGGCTGTGTGCTTGCATAAAAAATGGAAAGTTGAACAAAACAACTATCCCATGTTTCCGGATTCTGTAATATGTATTTATTTATTAAACAAATGTATATAGCTGTCCAAATCACACATAGGTGACTCCAGGCGGCTTGCAACATTTAAAAAAAATCCATATAAGACAAACCACCTCATACCCCTCATGAGAGCAACTACACAAATCAACCACCTGATTGACTCTGTCTCCATTTGTCAGGCCTGCTGACAAAACCACACTTTCAGGGCCTTTCAGAAGAGCAACAGGGTGGTAGCCAACTGAACTTCATGGAGAACGATATTCCATAAAGAAGGGGCCAGCACTGAGAAGGCCCTTTTTCCATGGTCCTTTTATTTCATATTTTGAACCTTTTTTTCCTGTTCTCTTTACTCCCCAGGTTAATAGGGGTGATTTATAGCAGATGCCATGAGAGAATACCTCTGCTAGGTTCAGGAACGTGCAACATGCAACGGATGCGTTGAATTGCAAACCCCACCCCCCACCCCCAATTCTCATCCAGGAAGTCTTAGGAAGATTGCATCAGTTCTGAATAAAATTATTTAGAATGTTCGCCTTATCAAAAGTACATTAAAAAGAAACCCCCATTTAATTCTGGATCCTAATTTTTGGGCCAAGAATAATTGCTATAAAAATGCAGTTGTAACACGCTATCCATATATAGCTATCAACAGGCCGAGTTGGTTTTGTTGTGTGGAGGCCAGACAACTTCTCGTGGACCTGCAGACATGTATTAGCAGTGCTCCATAAATTGTTGTAATTGTTACTTAACCTTTGGAGTTGCGAGAGTCATTCTTTTCTGAGGTGTAGATACAGTGCAAGGTATAATTTTCATCTCTTTGGGAACGTCGTCATTGAGGACAAAGAAGCTACAGGGATAGCTGGTTTCCTATCTGGAAATGTTCACCGCTTTTCCTTCTCAGGTTAAATAAAATACCTGGTTTTGTATTTGGCCTTTCTCTCTTTTTAAAATTGGGCACATTGTAGTGACCTCTGTGAGTTTCTCTTCATCTTCTCTCAGCAAGTATTCAAAACTCTGTGTATTGCTGGTGACTGTTTTTATAATAAAGGAGACTTCATCCTGGTAAAATGCTAGCCCCTGGTGTAGAGTTTTTCCAATCCAGCTGTTGGTTGTATTGAGAAATGGTGCATGCAGCTGCTTAAATAAGTAGATGGTGTGCAGGAAGAAAAAGAAAGTCGTATTATTTTCTCAGAGGAAAGAAAGCAATCCCAGGATGTTGGAATTGCTTTGAATAAATGTTCAGTTTTCTCTCCCTGCTTTACTGCAAGAGCATTCTTTAAATCACATATTCCTGGGACACAATCAGTGGTATTGTTGCATAGTATTCAAGGTTTCAAGCTTATGAAGTTGTGAATGAAGTCAAACTAACTGCTTCTCCTTCTCCTACCACTATCTTATGCTGATATTTATGCAAAGATTCCAACTCATAATAAGCTAGACCAGTGATGGCGAACCTTTTAGTGCCCAAACTGGAAGGCGCATGCGCCAGAGCGCCAGAAACCCGACGACCAGCTGGCCGGCACGCATGCGTGCCTCGGAAACCTGATGACCAGCTGGCTGGCACGCATGCACGCCTCGGAAACCTGACAACCAGCTGGCTGAGCTGGGGCGACGGCGCGCGTGCCCACAGAGAGGGCTCTGCGCATGCCATAGGTTCGCCATCACGGAGCTAGACTCTCCCTTATATCTGAACTGTTTAAAATAAGGTAGGCATGAGACAGAAACAAGTCAAACGGTGATCTTGGATTATCATGTGACATTAACATAAAATTCTCTGGCTACATATAACACCGCCATCAACTTTTTAATACAACTCAGAATCTTTACACAAAAATAATTGCAAAATTGGGAGAGAGAGAAAAAGATGCTGTCCTGGCTTGTTGGGAATGATATGGATGAGAGATATCTAAGTCAACATCTCACAAGGTTGGAGAAGTGAACAAGATTTCAGGAGATTAGATGAACTGAAAATTATTATTTGGTTTAGTTTAGTTTAGGGCAGTGATGGCGAACCTTTTTCCCTCGGGTGCCGAAAGGGTGTGAGTGCCCACACCCATAATGCAATGCCCCTCCTGCACGTCTCGCCCCCTGCACACACACACCCGTGCATTCGTGTGCGACCCCCCTGTTTTGCCCTCACATCCCAAAACAGCGGTGGGGGGAGAAAGCCTCCCATCCCCAAATGGAGCTGCGAGGGGGGGGGAAGCCTCCTTTCCCCAAACGGAGCTGGGAGGGGGGAAAAGCCTCCTTTCCCCAAATGGAGCTGTGAGGGAGGGGAAGCCTCCTTTCCCCAAACGGAGCTGGGAGGGGGCGAAAGCCCCCCCCCCCGGGGGAAAGCCCCCCTCCCCCCAACGGAGCGGGGAGGGGGGAGAAAGCCTCCCATCCCCAAACGGAGCTGTGAGAGGGGAAAAGCCTCCTTTCCCCAAACGGAGCTGGGAGGGGGGAAAGCCTTGCATGCCCAAATAGTGCTAGGGTGGAATCTCCAGAGATCTGGGAAGGCACGGGCCGCAGAAAGTGAGGAGAAAGCATGCCCTTGTCTGACCCGAAAATCAGCTGGCCGGCGGGAGGCACACGCACATGCGCAGTGGAGCTGAGCTGATCAACAGCTCGCGTGCCTGCAGAGAGGGCCATAGGTTCGCTATCACGGGTTTAGGGTTCAAAACATACTGTCCTGGGAGCTTATATGCTTTGTTGACCCCTGGTTTATAAGGTGGTTTTCATAACCATCTGGTAACAATGCAAAAGAAAAAATTGAATACTGCTTTAGTTGCTTAGATGAAGATGTACAAGAAGGTATAATTGGGTAGAGCAGAGATCAAAAGTCTACATTAAATGCCAACATTAAGTTTCAATTAGGAGGTTGAGGACTTACTTCAGGACAGATTTGAAGGAACCAAGCTGATTTTGTAGCCAGACCAGAATACTCTTGCAACTTTGAGGTCTTCAATAAATAGCTTTAGAAGAGAACTGGTTTCCTCACTGTGAAACAGAGGCTTAAAATGTTCTTTGATACCACCTTGTTCATTAGCGGAACCTCAGGGCAACTTCTCAAGGGTCAGAGCACAGTAGTGTGTCTTAGAGTTGTGTGATCAAAATAATGGAATCGAAGATCGAAAGCTTAGAGTGAAAGAACCAGAAATTGGCTCTGATGCCTCTTTATTGGAAAGCTCTTCAGTACCCACTAAGCCATATTGATTGGTTTTTACCTGGGGGAATGTAAAACAGAATAACAGAGTTGAAAGGGACGTTGGAGGTCTTCTAATCCAACCCCCTGCCCAAATAGGAGACCCTATACCAGTGATGGCTAACCTTTTCCCGACCGAGTGCCCGAACCCCCAAAATGCAATGCACACACGGCCCCCGTGCATGCACCCCACCCCCGCGCATGAGCGCACGGCCTCACACACATGCCTCACCCTTCATGCATGTGTGCGCCCCCCCACATGCACCCCACATGCATGCGTGTGCACCCCCCCGCAGGCCCCCTGCCCTCGTGCATGCGCGACAGAGACACGAAGACCAGCTGGCCAGTGGGAGGCGCACACGCATGCATGGCAGAGCTGAACTGGGGTGACAGCTCGCGTGCCATCAGAGTGGGCGCTGAGTGCCACCTCTGGCACGTGTGCCATAGGTTCGCCATCACGGCCCTATACTGTACAAATTGCTGTCATATCTTTTCTTTAAAACTTCCAGTGGTGGAGCACTTCTGAGGACAAACCATTCCACAGATTAATCACTGTCAGGAAATTTCTCCTTAGTTCTAGGTTGGATCTTTCTTTGATAAGTTTCCATCTGTGACTTCTTGTCTTTCCCTCTTCTTTGTGACAGCTTCTTAAATTTTGGAAGATTGCTATCATGTCATCCCTAAACCTTCTCTTTGTTAGACTAGACATACCTAGTTCCTGCAACCATTCATCATATGTTTTAGCCTCCAGACCCCTAATCATCTTTGTTGCTCTTCTCTGCACTCTTTCTAGAATCATTTTTGTATCATGGTGACCAGAACTGGAAGTGTAATCTCACCAGTGCAGTATATAGTGGTAATATTACATCACATGATCTTGATACTATTCCTCTGTTGATGCAGCCTAAGACTGCATTGGCTTTTACAAATATATAAAATAAATATAATCAATCAGACCTTCACCATCCAACTGTTCTGAATGCACATTTCAGCTCTGGATCTAAACAGAGAAAGGAAGGCCAACTTTTCTAGCCAAGTGTCCTTGTGATGTGATATGATGTGATGTGATGTGATGTGATGTGATGTGAAATTATGAAATACTATGATTCATTCCACATTTCTTTGAGGGCTGCCAGTCCTCAAAGGAGTTTGGGCTTCACTAAATTATATTAACAAACACAGTACTTTTTAAAGCCATTTTACCATCAGCTGGACAATATTTGTAACCTTCTCTTTGACATTGCCACCTTAAATGTTCTTCCTAATGCTACAACAAGTGAATTAAGTTTATACATTACTCGTTAGGAAGATCAATGCACTGTATACTCATTCTACTTACCATAATCTATTAAGGCTCTTTTTGCTTCCTACCTTTCCAAATTCAAAGCAGTTCATAAGCAAAAATCAAGAACGCAGGGGCATAACTTCAAAGTAACAGGAGGGAAGTTTAAAAGTGCTGTTAGAAAGTGTTACTACACAGAAAGAGTGGTGGAAGCTTGGAACCACAACTTCCAGCAGAGGTAGTGGGTCAGTCATCAGTAACTGAGTTTAAACATGCTTGGGAAAAACACATGTCCATCATCTGACAAAAATTAAGAAAAAAGGAAAATGAAATGGAAAATAATAACATAAAAATAAATGAATAAAATAAACATTAATAATTAAATAAACTAATAAATTAAAAAGAAAACACAAAGAAACAAACAAAGGCCAGATTTGATGGACCAATGGTTTCCCCCCCCCCCCCGGCTGTCAGTTTTCTATGTTTGTGTGTAATAAACACACTGGAATGAAAAACTCTAAGGTAGGTATAGAAGCCTCAGGCTTCTGCACCTTTCTAGAACACATATGTGTTCTCTAACAATACCTGAAAGTTAAAGAAATTCTGCTTTTGATGCTTCGATGTTTCCTCTTGGGGCATTTACATTTGAAATGTTGCTATAGCAATAGTTTAAGTTACCACCAACAGGAAAGGTTTGTTTTGTTTGTTTTAATCAAAGGTCACAGCAATATTTTTTTCAAATGAGATTGTAGCTTATTAGAAGGGTCACTTCGCACCAGCGACCCCTCCTTTATAGTTCCCTCTGCAATTTCTTGGTTCTTAAGTAACAAGCCAGGGACTCGGTATGCCTTACATGATTACTTGTCATTTCAATTGAGTTTCATATGCAGGTTTGCTCAAATTAGATTAAGAGGAGATTAGGTGATAAAAATGTCAGCCAGTAAGTGTCTTTTAAAAAAATATTGTCAGGGACTCTAAAAGAAACAATATTCTCTCTTTTCAAGTTTTTTTTTTTAATTAGCGTTGAGTTGTGAAAATAGAGAAAAACCTCCAAGCAAGGAGAGGGCACTTTTAAATGTGAATTCAGTCACAGTCTTCAGATGATTAAGCAAGGACCACAGAATTAGTTATGTTCCGAAACAGGTCATTTTCTACTTGGATGAGGAGGAAAATGGTGCAGTTATATAACTATGGTCAATGGTTTTCTTGGGAAGGCAGTTTTCAAAAGATGGTAAAAAAAAAAAAAGCCACTGCAGTATAGCGTAGTGGTTAAAGCATTGGATTAAGATCTGGAGATCCAAGCTCAACATCTCCAGAAGATCACAATATTTTGAGCCATGTGCTACGTGAAAGGAGATGTGCCACTGTGAGCTCTCAAAGAAATAATGGGATATGCAGTAAACATAATGCAATAGGCGAAATAAATAACCCAAAGATACAACTTCAGTGTTCATAAAGTAATAAGTTAACTCTAATTCTGTGAAGTGAAGCCCTAGATTTCGACTTTGAAGTCCTGCCTCGAAGGCCTCATTTAGGAATAGTAGCCTGCTGGTTAATCTTTCAGCAGCAGCATTTTGAAGCTGACTCTACATTTGTTTGATCAGGAACTAAAGAGCATGGCAGGCGCATTCAATATTTATATTGGATATATTTATTCCATATGCCCCAAATGCCGAATTTAAAGGATCTGGTGCTATTTACTGCAGCTTAATAGCAATTGTATCCCATTTCTCCTTGCAATAGTGAAATGACGGCTTCTCAGTTTAAAGTCTGAGAGCATCCAAGGGTGATTTCCATAGTTTTATTGATTATTGTACATTGCCATGAGAAAATGATTGAAACAATCTTCTAAAATATATAAACAGTGATGGCAATAGTTCTGGACATGCACAGAGGGTAGGTTAAAAGAGCATTGCTGCCCTTAAAGAGATAGTTGTCAATGCTTTTCTATCCATTTTGAAATAAGAATTTATCAAAATTTGCAAATTTCTTCACAAATAGTATGGAAGACCTTCTAAAACAGGGTTGTCAAACTCAAGGTTGCTTAAATCTGGTCCACAGGACCAGCCTGGAAATAGCAAAGGACCGGCCCGCAGTGCCTCTGGCAGCCAAAATGGGGTGCCGGGGGGGGCGCGCCCGTGGCCCCCACAGCCCACTTTCAGCCTGGACGGCCTCCTGCAGCACTCTGCTGGCCAAAAGGGGGCACGGGGGGGGCGCATGCATTTTGGCCAGCAAAGTGCTGCAGGAGGCTATCCAGGCTAAAAACAGGGCGCAGGGGAGCTGCGTGCGCTCCCCCCACGCCCCGTTTTGGCCAACAGAGTGCTGCAGGAGGCGTCCGTCCCATTTCCCCATCCCCCGGCCACCCCATGGAGGAGAACTACAATGCTGATCCGGCCCTCGAAGAAATCCAGTTGACTTCCCTGTTCTAAAAAGTCTGGATTCAGTGCTTATGTAATTCAGTCATATTACAATGTAGAATTTGGGTTGCTATATTTTGATTTTGGAACAATTTCTTAAGAGGAACGTACTACATTGCCTACCTCTGCGTTGGGAATAGCTGTACCTGTTGAATTTGCCCAGTGCAGATGGAAAGGTTCATTTCATTCCTTTTTTTTGTTACTTGCAAAATCAAATATTTCTGGAATACAGGTAGTCCTCGACTTACAACAGTTCATTTAGTGACCATTCAAAGTTATAACAGCACGGAAAAAAGTGACTTATGACCATTTTTCATAGTTACGGCCTTTGTAGCATCCCCATGATCATATGATCGAAGTTCAGATGCTTGGCAACTGGTACATACTTATGACCGTTGCTGTGTTCCAAAGTCACGTGATCCCCTTTTGCGACCTTCTGACAAGCAAAATCAACAGGGAAGCCAGATTTACTTAATGACTGGGTTACTAACTTGTCAACTGCAGTGATTCACTTAACGATTTTGGCAAGAAAGGTCATAAAATGAGGCAAAACTCACTTAACAAATTTCTCACTTAACAATAGAAATGTTGGTCTCAATTGTGGTCGTAAGTCGAGGATTAGCTGTATTTTGGGTTAAAAATAAATAGAATAGAATAGAATAGAATAGAATAGAATAGAATAGAATAGAATAGAATAGAATAGAATAGAATAGAATAGAATAGAATAGAATAACAGAGTTGGAAGGGACCTTGGAGGTCTTCTAGTCCAACCCCCTGCTTAGACAGGAAACCCTACACCACTTCAGACAAATGGTTATCTAACATCTTCTTAAAAACTTCCAGTGTTGGAACATTCACAACTTCTGGAGGCAAGTTGTTCTACTGATTAATTGTTCTAACTGTCAGGAAATTTCTCCTTAGTTCTAGGTTGCTTCTCTCCTTGATTAGTTTCCACCCATTGCTTCTTGTTCTACTCTCAGGTGCTTTGGGGAATAAGTTGACTCCCTCTTCTTTGTGGCAGCCCCTGAGATATTGGAACACTGCTATCATGTCACCCCTAGTCCTTCTCTTCACTAGACTAGACATACCCAATTCCAGCAACCATTCTTCATATGTTTTAGCCTCCAGTCCCCTAATCATCTTTGTTGCTCTTCTCTGCAGTCTTTCTAGAGTCTCGACGTCTTTGAAAATTCAGATATGGTAGTTCCAAGAAAAGTATCTAAAGGACTATAAAAAAAAATCCATCTCTTTCCCCAAAAAGAATCTTTTTGAGCATACTGAAGGAATCAGTATGATGATTTCAACTGCACTTTTAAATACAGGTGGTCCTTGACCTACAGCCATTCGCTTTGTGACCATTCAAAGTTACAACAGCACTGGAAAAAGCAACACACAACTGGTCTTCGTACTTACAACCATTGCAGAATCCCCAGGGTCACATGATCAAAATTTGGGCACTTGGCAAGTAGCCTCTATTTACAACGGTTGCAGGATCATGGGATTGCTCTTTGCGACCTTCCCAGCCAGCTTCCAACAAGCAAAGTCAGTGGGGATAACCGATTGCATGCGATTCGTTTAACCACCTTGCTTAGCAACAGAAATCAAAGTATTTCGATATTTGGAATCTGTCTGTGGAGAGGTGGCTCTCAAAGGGATGTGAACATTCAAGAGCATTGCCACGGGGGAGTTTACAAAGCAGGTGCTCGGAAAGAGAGAGCAGGTATAACAAGACGGCTCTTCTGGGAGAGGTGAGCCCTTTGCCATCTTCTGAGATAAGACAAAGAGCAAAACAAATACTAAACAAAAATTTGCTGAAGCATGAAAAACTTTGTGAGTCCTAAAATAAACTTTGGCTTTAAAGGAACATAAAGTGCTTTTTATAAAGCACCCGGTATGCTATGTTTTTAACCTCCATCATATCCATTCTTGTGCTTCGGAGAAGCCCCATCCTGTCCGCTGTTAACTTTGAACCCAAAAGGTTGTGATAATCAAGGAAAACATCTGTAGGAAATATGGCAGCCAGCTATAACTGCCTACTTTAATTATGTTTTTAAAACAAAGCGTTTGACTCCAGGGTTCTTAATAATAACTTAGCTTCTCATCATCATTTCTGGATTGTAAAGATCTGGATTATGCCTAACAAAGACATTAGCTACTTTTAGAGTGCTTAAAATTAGATGGAAAGGTAACTCCGTTTCTTTTTTATCTAATGGAAATTACCGGTAGTCCTCGACAATGGAGCCCAAAATTTCTGTTGTTAAGTGAAACATTTGTTAAGTGAGTTTAGTTCCATTTTATGACCTTCCTTGCCACAGCTGTTAAGTGAAACACTGCAGTGGATAAGTTAGCAACCCAGTTGTTAAGTGAATCTGGCTTCCCCATTGACTTTGCTTGTCAGAAGGTCACAGAAGGGGATTCCCATGACCGTGGGACACAGCAACGGTCATAAACATGAACCACTTGCCAAGCGTCTGAATTTTGATCACGTGACCCTGGAGATGCTGCAAAGGTTGTAACTATGAAAAAGGACCATAAGTCCAGAGCCGTTGCGACTTTGAACGGTCAGTAAACAAACTGTTGTAAGTCGAGGACTACCTGTATTATGAACAAACTTTTTTTCCCCGTTTCCTTTTAGTCAAAATTTCACTCCACAATCTACTTTTCCCATTATCTCCAGAACTTCACTTGATCCCGTTGCAGTGCAATTCTGTGTTCATCAGGGCACTTTCCACTCCTTCCTTCAGAAAATTCGCAGAAAATTCGGGTTCGCAATTTGGGTGTCCTCCTAGACTCACAGCTAAAATTAGACCAACACTTTTCAGCTGTAGCTAGGGGGACCTTTGCACAGGTTCGCCTGGTGCACCAATTGCGACCCTACTTGGATCAAGAGGCTCTCCTCACAGTCACTCATGCCCTTGTCACCTCACGGTTAGATTATTGCAATACGCTCTACATGGGGCTACCCTTGAAGAGTGTTCAGAGACTACAGTTGGTCCAGAAGGCAGCTGCGCGAGCTGTTATGGGTACACCTAGGTACACCCATATTACACCAATTCTCCATGAGCTGCACTGGCTCCCTATTGGTCTCTGGGCACAATTCAAGGTGTAGGTTATTACCTTTAAAGCCCTTTATGGCTCAGGACCAGGTTATCTTCGAGAGCGCATCAGTGTCGGCTGGCGGGCCCGCGGGGAAGGGCCTTCTCTGTGGCTGCCCCGCCTCTCTGGAACCAGGTACCCCCTGAGAACTGGACTGCCCACACCCTATTGGCCTTCCGGAAAGCAGTGAAGACCTGGCTTTTCCGGCAGGCCTGGGGCCGTTGATCTCGCTGTTGTAATCCTGCGAGATCAGGCCATGAATGGTGTGCATGGGTTTTTAAATTGTTTTTTAAATGTTTTTATAATGTTTTTTAATGGTTTTTTTTAATATATTTCTGTTGTAAGCCGCCCAGAGTCTCTCGGGAGTTGGGCGGCATAGAAATCTAAATAAATAAAGAAATAAATAAACAAACAAACAAACAAATAAATAAATAAATAAATAAATAAATAAATAAATAAATAAAAAATAAATAAAATGTTTCCCTAGTCTTTCCACTCTTTTAAGTTTAAACTTTTAAATTTATTAGCATTGATGCTACGAATTGATGAACAGACTAAAAATCCCTCTGGTTCCTGAGAGGTTGCTTTAGCTCACTTGCCCTGTATTCGAAAGATAAACCCATGTCTGTGTGGTCTGTCAGTCTGTCTACCTATCTAGCATCTATAGCTTCTGAACTGGTTATCTAAGATAGCTGTTCCCTGGTGTTAATGCACGTGAATAAGAATGAGAATTAAACCTTAAGTAGAACTTAGAAATAATAGTTCCCCGACTAACTATTCTGCTTGAATACATGTGAGTTTATGTATGTGTATAGATAGATGGAACCCGGCCATCAGCAAATATTAAATTTCAGTGTTGTTTTTTTTTAAATGGGGCTTATTTTATTAATGAAGCATTTCAGCAGGATTCCTGGGAACAAATCTTCCCATCTCCTAGTGATCCTGCCTCTAATGATCTTGCCGTTGACGGTGGAGAAGCACTGATCTCAGACATTGGTCACTGGGCAGGAGAAACAGCTCCTTCACCCTTTTCCCAATGTACTACCCAGTTTTTCACAGTTTTTTTTCATTGCTGAAGGCAGCAAGAATCCTTGCAGGGTCACAGAAAAGCAGTGGGAAAACGATTGAGGATTTATTTATTATTGTTATTATTATTTGCCTTTCTCCTTGCCCTGTTTATGCCACTGCGTTTTTGTAAGAAGCCATGAGGTTCCAGATGAGTTCATAAGACACTGGTAAGAGAGGGAGGGGGGATTTGCATTTTTATGTGTGCAAGCAGCTCCTGCCATGGAGCTTGATGAAGTCCTTAGGGCTGAAAAGGTTTCCCACTTATGTCTTAAGAAAAGGCCGGGTAGAGTTTTCAAAAGAGAGTCTTGGAATATCACTGCATTGATACTCAGCAAGCAGCTGGTTTTCCCCCATTCTTGGCATGGCAGTTGTCTTGGCTCTTATCCTTAGCAGATGGGTAAGATTTGAAAGATGGAAGATTATTGGTTTCGAAGTCAAGGGCCAAATGTTGCATAGTGAAAGAAAAGTAAATTATAATTCACTTCTGGGAGGAAAGCTTCACAAAATTATAGCCATCTCTTTTAGAGTAGAAAAATGCCTGCCCTTTCAGAGTTTGATAGACTAGGTGATCGCATTCTTCTTGCCTCTTGTGAAATGCTTTATAATCCCATATTGGAGCCTGAAAGCAATTGCTTCACAATTTATGACTCACCGAAAACAGTCAGAATCTTTAGTGTGGTGTTGGGAGTGAATCACGTATTTCACAACCAGCTGGCGAAAAAAGGGGGATTGTCACCAACTGTGGCTGCTCATTGAACTGAACGATAATATTTTCTCACAACTGAGGACATCGTGGAGCGGAGTGATTGTATATTTCCCAAAGCCCACTTGCAAGCCTCTTTTTTCAGTCTTACAATCAAGGGAGCCTACTTACCTACTGATGGTAGCCTTATGTCATGTTCCTTTCAGCATTCTCATTGGCCAAAATCCTACCTCTGAGAAGTAGTCCCTTCTACTAGAGCTGTGGGTTCGTTTTTCCTACTCAATCTGAGGTGATTGTAGAACTCAATAGCAACAGATATGTTTGCATTTCTGGAGAAGCCAGGGAGACGTGCCTGTTCTGGTATTCTGATTTTTCTCCATCTCAATGTCCTTGTATGTTTCTTTCTTTGGATTGTGGTTGGCGATAATTCAGAAAAAAAAAATCTGTGCATATTTTTTTTTTTTTTTTTTTTTTTTTTTTATTTTTTTTTTTTTTTTTTTTTTTTTTTTTTTTTTAACTTCTCTCTTCTCTCATGTCTTTTCAATCACTTACAGTTGATTCCTTCCCTTCCAGCTGGCAGTAAAGCTAGCTAAAGATCTGTTTTGCAGCTCTTAAGCCTTGTTTCCTTTTTTATCTAATGGAATTATTGTAGGAATGAACTTTTAAGAAACTCTCTTTTGCTGTTTTCTCCTTCCCCACTGCACCCACCTTAATGACTTAATGACTTAATAGAATGCCATGTTTCAGTAGACTTGAATCAATAGCACTTTATGCCAGTTACCCCTCTCTCTACCTTACCTCTCCAGAGGATTGCAACTATATCTCCCATTCTTTTCAGATGTTAAGGCTAGAAAATTACAGAGCTGGGTCTTCAGCAGATTGGCATCCATATTAGGATATTTTCTTCCGTGTGCGCTGATCAACTCACAGAGTGATAGCTTTTCATCACCTAGTCCAGGGGTCGGCAACCTTAAACACTCAAAGAGCCACAAAGGTCCTAACCGGAAGCCCCCCCATTGAATTCTGGAGTCGACTGGAAGTCCACTTCCCCCACCATAGTCTCTTCCTAGCACGGCATCCTTTTTCCTCTACCAGTCCTAACCGAAAGCCCTATCAATTGTGGAGCTGACCAGAAAACCCGCCCCTTGCCATAGAGTTTCCTCCTGGCACGCCCTGCTTTCCCCCCTCCCCCAATCGGAAGCTCCTCTCAAAATTGTGGTGCCGACCAGCAACAGGGAGCTGTAGCAGAGGGATGAAAGAGCCACATGTGGCTCCAGAACCGCAGGTTGCTGACCCCTGACTTAGTCAAACATCTCAATCTCCAGAAAGCTTGTTATATACTCCCTTTAATGGCATTATTATTATTATTATTATTATTATTATTATTATTATTATTATTATTATTATTATTATTATTATTATTATTATTATTATTATTATTATTAAAATTATAGAAATTATAGCATTTTAGCATGTAAATGAGGAAGGGCCATTGTTTTTCTCTCAGCCAGCTGAAAGCTGAATCAAGACTATCTCAATCCAGGATCCTGGTGCCCCTTTCTGAGATCCCCAAATAACCTCTACAATATAATCTGTCCATTTATCATTTTGACTGCAGGTAATAAAAAAAAACTTGAACATAATTCATTGTGCATTAAATTATAATAGGATCAGTTAAACCATAAGATACTTAGTTGTGAATTGTACATTGCTTGCTGTTTGTATTCAGCACACCTGAATTACTCTGCCTAGAATAGCGGTCTGTTTGCTGAGAAACAAAAATAGAAGCTAATCATAGAAATGATTGGCAAATAAACACTACCAGTTCGTTTTACCTTTGTGCCGGTTACCCTAAGGTGGGAAGGTCTTATTAGCAAGGAAAATAGGGTAATGGTGCTTTTAAATCGAAAGCCGTGTTTATTTTTACATTGTACTGAGTCTGGTAGTTATTCATTTGTCTCCATCCAAGTGAATTATATGCACATATAAATGATATATACAAATATTCATTCTTCCCTCTTGACAATTTTTCCTCTTTTTTCCTCCGCAACTATTGAAGCCAGGCTTAATGGATTTCTAGATTCTTGCAATTCCGCTATTGATCAAATCTGCTGAGCAAGGGATTACATTCAAGGTGTGAATAATCTTTTTCTGTGCAAGAATCAAGTGTGCGGTTTCACGCAGGAGATCATAAGGGGGGGGGTCTTTATTACACCTTCAGCTCTACTTATCATTTATCCAGAGGTTCAAGAAAGATACAAAGAAATGCAGCTTTATCACTGTTGTTGTTCATTACTTAAAGCTATATTCACCCAAGCACAAAAGGGTCAAGGAAGGGAAGTATACTCTAAGAGACGTATACAGGGGATATCAAAACATTGTGATTCCATTACAATGTAAGCCCTGCCCCTTTTGTACATGGGTCATGTACATAAAAGGAATGTGGCTAGTATTTCAATGGCTCAACTCTACTTTTGTCATTTTTATGAAAAGTATATCAATCCCACAGATGCATAAAATGCACCATGCATAATGTTTCATTCTGTGTGTAGCACCTCAATTCTCACTTCTTTATTGATTCCTCTTAGAAATGTTTTTAAGGTATTTTTCTGCATGCTGTGTAAGGTCCCAGAAGTTTCCCCGAGCCACTGAGATGCTAAAGAGAGTGAGACTCGAGACGAGGCTTGCAAAAAGAAACAGATTTTATTTTTGGCCAAGATATTGGGTGAAACTATATCCAGAACATACAGACACAATGCATGTAAGGAATAGCCACACCTTGGGGAAGGTATGGCGTCCTTTTATACCTCCAGACATCAGCTTAGTACCCAGTTCTGGCCCCCTGGCCCATGCCTTCCTTGTAGCCCTGCATTGGCCGTGCAGCAAGGAACAGGGGGGCTGAGTGCTTAGCAACAGAGGGGCTGGGTGCTTAGCAACACAGGTATTTGCCTGATGTAACCCTGCCAAACCATGACATAACCCGCTCCAGGCACTAAGTCAGGGGTCGGCAAGCCGCGGCTCATCACTGGTGGAAACAAATGGCAGATGCAATTCTAATTCTTAGCAAAGCAATTCTTACAGAAGCGAAACAGCACCAGCAAGTTATTATTATGTCCCAGTAATTCTACCTATTCTACTATTATTATGTCCCTTCAGCTGCATAAACTGTAATCTTCCAGGACAAATCCTTCTGTCTCTGTGGCTGCTTTGAGTGGGTCTTATCTACTCTGTCTTACATTCACATCCCCTCATATCTTCGTACAAATAGATGGGGTAGGAGAGATGTCAATGTAGACACAGTTGTGTTCATGAATTATGAATGAGATACAAATGAATACTGTGCACTATATGTAATGCCTGCCTAGTAGCACCGAAATAGGATGGTCACATCTATACCTAATGATCTCCTTCCACCAACTATACCGGCATATGGGAAATGAAATTATTACATTTTGCTAATAGCAAAAGAATGAAAGGATATGTTAAGTAGGTGTCAATGCAGTGCACATATTTCCTAGTTAGTGGAATAATGACAACAGCAGACTCCCAAGAGTCCCTTGGGAGTTGGGCGGCATACAAATTTAATAAATAAATAATAATAGCATGTTGTCTTCACAGTAAAGATAATCTCTGGATTAGAAATCCTAATTTTGCATGCTTGGGATGGCTTTAGTTGTACTTGTGGCATACAGGCCGAAATATGCCAGAAATGCCCTTATTATTAACAGAAAACGCTGTATGTAGCATAGGAAATGATGACGACATAAAACCTAGTGTATACTTTCTCTATTTTCAAGTTTACTAAAAAGTGTCATTCCTAGAATCTCCCAACCCTTACCCTCCATTGCACTTGGTGAACATATCTTGCATTTTACCAAGTTTCTCCACTCTCCACAGACCTCTCAGAAACTGGATGCCAAGTATGCTTTACTGCCATGGATGTATTTGTGCTTGGCCAGGTGTCCTAGCTCTTGTTTATACACAATGCTCATAAAGTTGCTTTGAGTTGTACATTCTTACTGCAATTGTTTACTACATGTTTATTATGGTTGGTTGCACAGTCAGCCTGATGTTTAGACTGGATTTGGCATTTTTATCCACCTACCCAAGGACTTGGAATAGGCAGGTGGTACTGTTTAATGGCGTTAAAGGCATAATCTCAGGATGTAAGCTGTTCCAACTAAAGCTAAATAAAATACTAAGGTATTTTTTGTGTGTGTAGCTATGCAAGAAGTAACTGGAGCGCTATCAACTATTCATCTGTGCTAGGGTATGTGATGATGTGCTTAATATTTTAATGACTTTTAGGACTTTCTTTTGATTTAAAAAGAGCCGAGGTGGCGCAGTGGTTAGAGTGCAGTACTGCAGGCTACTTCAGCTGACTGCTAGCTGCAGTTCGGCGGTTCAAATCTCACCGGCTCAAGGTTGACTCAGCCTTCCATCCTTCCGAGGTGGGTAAAATGAGGACCCAGATTGTTGGGGGCAATATGCTGATTCTGTAAACCGCTTAGAGAGGGCTGTAAAGCACTGTAAAGCGGTATATAAGTCTAAGTGCTATTGCTATTGCTATTGCTATTCGAGAGCCATGGTGGCAGCAAAGTGGTTAGAATGCAGTATTGCGGGTTAACTCTGCCCACTGCTACGAGTTCAATGCTGACCAGCTCAAGGTTGACTCAGCTTTCCACCTTTCTGAGGTTGGTAAAATGAGGACCCAGATTGTCTAGGGCAATATGCTGACTCTGTAAATTGCTTAGAGAGGGCTGTAAAGCACTATGGAGCGGTATATAAGTCTAAGTGCTATTTTTCTATTTCTATTTAGCCTCTTTTGTCTGCTATGTTACATTATCCATCTTAAACATCCATTGTCTGATGAGAAGAAATTATCTTAAAGATGTAAACTAAGTTAACTTGCTCAGAGTATCTTTTCTCTTTTTCCTTCTTTCGTATGGAAGATTGCAGTGAGATTCTTTTGTCTGATGCCATAATAAATTTAACCAAGCACGTATCCTTTACATCTAGGTCAGTCAGAGGGACAATCCAGCACTTGAACCTATTATCCATGGGCTGAAGGGGGTCGTACATCATGGTAAGTAGTTTCTTAAAGTTCACTTGTGCTAAGAAGAGTAGAAGATCCACAGTGGGTCACCTTTTCAAAAGACAACCTGAGTTGTATATGTCTCCTATAATGATATTTGAGGGTGTTGAAGCTGTTATTCAGATGCTATAAATCCCAGTTACATTTATTAGCTGAAATAGCTTTGGACGAATATTAAAAGGGGTCCTTTCTTAGCTTTCATTTGGAATATTTCATTTAGGACATTTCTTTTTGCAAAGAAAGCCAGATAAGCATATTATGGTTTCTTATATTTTGTGCTTTCAGATAATATTCGGTTTGCTGAACATTGATCTTGTGAAAATGATTGAAAAATAAGTGCTTAATTTTTCTATTTCTTTATGAAGTATTTGTCTTTACAATTTTACACAGCTGATAATGGATCTTTAATTTCCACAGATAATTAATTTATCTCAGGATAAAATTTAGGAGAATATCTTTTCGTCACTGGCATAAATGTAACCAGTTCTCTTAGTCTAATGCAGTGGTTCCCAAACTTTTTCAGTTCACCGCCCCCTTGGTGCTACAAACTCATCCTCAGTACCCCCCATCCCCACCCCCTTCAGGTGGGAGTGGCTTGGTGGTCAGGTGACCGGGTGGGCATGGCCAACTTGTAAAATGTGGCGAAACTCACTTAATAACGCTCTTGCTTAGCAACCAAAATTTTGGGCTCAATTGTGGTCATAAGTCTTTCTTTCTTTCTTTTTCTTTCTTTCTGTCTTCCTTTCTTCCTTCCTTCCTTCCTACCATCTTTCTTTCTTTCTTTTTCTTTCTTTCTGTCTTCCTTCCTTCCTACCATCTTTCTTTCTTTCTTTCTTTTTCTTTATTTCTGTCTTCCTTCCTTCTTTCCTTCCTACCTTCCTACTTTGTTTGTCTGTCCTTCGTTTTTGCTTC
>QLTV01003646.1:2423493-2448579 GCA_003457575.1 Thermophis baileyi
ATTAGGACTTCCAGCTTGGGTATGTCCCATTCCTGGCCTATCCTGCAGCCTCACTGGAGAAGGAGCGTTGGTGCTACCTGAACGCCTTTTCTCAGTGTAGGTGGCAGGATAGGCCAGCCCCACCCTGGCATGACCGTAGGGTCTGGATCCGGGAGGGTGGGGTCAGGGCATCTAACCTCTGGATAAAGTTTTGTTGTTACAGCTGCGCCTTCGTCGATAACTGGAGCAGAGAGAGAGGCAACGGGGCGTGGCTATGAAAATTATGACTCAGTCTCTAGGCAGAAGGATGAAGTCATCACCCATTTCTGGCCTATCCTGCAACCTACACTGAGAAAAGGCGTTCAGGTAGGACCAACACTCCTTTCAAAACGCTTTTGCATAAAAGAGATACATTTAAAATACAATAGATATAAATAAAATACAATTTTACTGTATATCCTAATAATCTACCTTCAGATCAAACTTTGCCTTGTTTTAATGGCTGTGCTCTATAAGCTGGGATTTCCCTGGGCACAAATTCTGAGTATGGAAAAGGATTGGATCAGACAAACTTTGGAAATATCTACAGTTCTGGTTTTTCTTTGGCAGCAAATAACATAGCTGTTGTCAGTATTAGACCAAATATCATTCTCCCCTCCATATATAAGGAAATACCAGCCGTTCCATTCTTAACAAGCTGTTTTACTGTTCAGTGTGTCTGGGATAAGCCCTATCTTTAAATTACTACCGGTAATACTACAATGTCTCATGATGCTTGGTTCCACTTTCTGATCTTCCTTCTGAGAAAGCAGTGCTCAGAAAGGCTGCTGGTCTTCAAAAGTTTGGGAGGGGAATTCTTTAAAAATAAATGAAAAATGTTGCAAAAATGAATTCAACCTCTTATATTTCAAACATAATACTGATACCTTTTAAAAGATAGCACTGCGGTTATACAGTAGTCCTCAAAATCAAATTTTAGTTTTCATAATTTCATCCCATTCTGTTGAACCACCAGATTAGCAATTTTCTCTGAAGTCCTAAAAATGTTTTGGCAGCACCAGCCACTATTTGTCTGTGAGGATAACCTTCAGTCTAGTCTAGATGATACAGCCTTGATTCATCTACAGTCTATGTCTTATTCACCTACATGTCTCTGGAATCTGACCCTTCCTCAAATAACCAAGTACAGCTTTACATTTACATCATTACCAAATGGTTTCCTCTATTTCAAATATTATCCCCTTAAATAACCTGCCCCTGTCAACCCTGAAGCGAACCTGGCTGGGACCATCATTGAGGCTTCAGGGCTGCCACTAGATGGGAGGGGGAGGGAAATAGTTAACTGGGGTTTTGCAGTCAAAACAAAAAGTTTTCCTGTGGGAACCAAGGTCATTCCAACAGGTGGCTGGGAGAGGAGCAACGAAGTAACCAAGCAACTGACCAGCACCTCTATTGGACCATGTGACTGATGACTTGGGGAAAGGAGAAAAACTTTCTCTTTAATTAGGTGAAAACCGCGGGAACTTTCAGTGTCGGTTTTCACCAGTTGTGCCAATATGATGTATCCAATAAAAGTGTTCTTTGAGGAATCTACCTGTCTCGGAGTTCTGCTTTCTATGGGTGCATTACTTGGAACGCTGACAGCCCCATTTCTATTTTTATATTTTTCCATAATAAAAGTTTATCTTGAAAAAGCCCCAAAGTAGTATATATGTGCTACCCATTAATAAGGGAGTATTTGCGTGATGTTAAAAAGGAATGCAAACTTTTTTAGTCCAGGGCAGCATTTGGAGAAGAAATGCAATTGCAGAATATGAAATATGTGTTTTCAGACTTCATAGAATTGTTGAATCTTTGTGTTGGAGAGAACCTTGGAAGTTACATGTCCATGGAGAAATCCTGCAAATGCATCATCTTTGACTGATAGTTCTTTAGACCTGCTTAAATTCCTTCCACCGCCTCCCACTTCTGGATTAATGACAGAATGAGAAAGAGGTAGCCAAACATTACTTGCCAGCATTTTCAGCCCTCGAATTCCAGAATTATCCCACAGAGTTAGAGACAAAGAGCTTATAAGATCCAAATACACAGTTGGGTAGATAAATATGCACAGTTGCATGATAAAAAGCAGAAGAAAAGTAGGGTCTAGTAGTCAATTGAAGGTCCCATTTGAAGGCAAGGTGTTGAAAGAAGAAAATGTATTGATGATAGCAAGAATGTTTCATAAGTAAGTTCTCCTCTTTTAGCTTTCAAACTACTTGGACTTTTAAGTGGATAGGCTTAGTGATATTGCTGCATGGCTGATACATAGATGACTATTGTAAAATTATAACTTTACTATTTCAAATGTAATTACGTTTGGTCCAGGAAGAATTTAGCTTGATATAGCTTTGAGGGACAAGTAGGAAAACATGATAATTGGCGTATTTATATAAATAATAAAAGCAGTAATAAATGCTACTAGCTTTATATTTGCAGAAAACCGAATTGCTTGCTCAAAACAGCAAGGTGCCACTAGTAGTATATTGCTGTCCATTATATGTCTGCTTTGAATGTCAACTGAGTTTAGTAAGCCATATTTCCAAATTCTTGTTCTGATAGTGGCATTATTTCAGTATCCTTTAGCCCAGCGGTTCTCAACCTGTGGGTCGCAACCCCTTTGGGGGTCGAACGACCATTTCACAGGGGTCGCCGCGCGTGTTAGCCTGCCATCTTGGTGCCACCGTCACTGCAGGGGTGAAATGCTCCCGGTTCGGCTGTGCCTGCGGGTCGCTGGATAGCCGGTAGCGACAGAAGCGGGAGACTTCGCCCACCCGCCCGGACGCCGCCATTTGGGTTCTTTTATCCTCTGCGCATGCGCAGAACGCTTTGCGCATGCACAGAGGGTAAAGGAACCCAAATGCTGGCGTCCGGGCGAAGTTTCCCCCTTCCGACGCTATCAGCTGTCTGGCGACCCGCAGGCAAGCCCGAACCGTGAGCATTTCGTCCCTGGTGCCACGCCCCCTTTGTCACCTCATCCCGTGCGGGGAGGGGCGGGGAGGGGGTCGCGGCGGCGGCAGGGGTCGCGGCGGCAGCGGGGGGGTCACGGGGGGGATGCGGCATTAGAAAGGTTGAGAACCACTGCTTTAGCCATACGGATGGTCCTTGATTTAGCACAGTTCGGATGGAACCTACCTGGGGGATACTTACAATGGATTTAAATCTTTGACCATTTGTCTCTCCCTGTCACATGACTGCACTTCCAGCAGGCAGTAACCACACCACATTTATGGCTGTTTGCAGCATCCCACAGACACATGACTATGTTTTATGAATGTTTTGCCAAAAACCAGCATTTCTGATTTTTGGCAAAATCGTACCCATAGCAAACCATTGGTTTGCTTAATAACCATGCTGTTCACATAACTATCACTGAAAAAGTAATAAAATCAGGCAGGCTCCATTGCAGTTGCAACTTGAGGATTATCTGTATACTAATTTTACAAAACCCTAATATCCAGTGTGGTTAGGAAGAGAACCTGCAACCTGGAATAACCATTGCCAATCCCTTCCAGTGGCAGTTTATTGGTCTGTGTTAAGAACAGATTTGAAAATGTTTATTAAACTCCAATGAAAATTAGAAATGTACAATTTTTAATGTAGCTATTCGACTTCAGCAGAAAAGGAAGAGAGAATTAAGAGTTCTCTGCTGTTTGGAGAGCCATAAGTATTTCGAGCTTACTGCAAACTTACTGCATCAGTGCAATTATTTAATTTGATTTATAGCTCACCTCATCCAATTTACAAGCTGCCTGGAATAGGTAAAAAATTGTTCATTTTAAAATAGCCAGTTAACCTTGATCAAATCCCATTTTACAAGATCTATCTCTGTTAAATTCCAGTTTTTATATAATTTCTAGAGGTCACCCAAGCTTGAGCTGTTGCATGTCCTGAGGTTAGAAGGACACCCATCCAGAATTGATTGGAGTCATGCTGAGATCATGTAACTTGGAAAGAGGAAAGCCTTAGAAGTCTGGCGCCAGATCACTTAATAGTTTATAACTCATTATTATCACATTAATGGAACTCAGGAAAGAAATAGTCCAGATTCTGGACCATTAAGGTAATGTTTTTAACTAATCAACCAACTTTGAGAGTGAGTGTAGCTTAGAGTGAGATTTTTAATGTACAGCATTTCTCTTTTGCTATTCAAGCTTAAAAAAATAAGGACTGGTTTTCATCAGTCTTCACACATTTCTAGTTTCATATTAATTAAACTTCATAAGAACTTGAAAAAAAAATTAGAAAGTGGATAATACCATTTTTTTTTATTCTTTCAAATGCCCAACAAGAAGCCAAGTAGCCTTACTTTCAGGACAAGATTTAGCATAATAATTTGGTCCATTTAGACTGAAGTTATTGCCTTAATTTTATGGTCATTTTTTAAAAATGGTTAATGGAACTTCAGTAATGCTTATTAATTTTCTGTTAGAAACCTTAATGGAGGCACTTCAAAATAATGCAAGCTTCAGTGGTTTTTGAAAATGCTCAGAGTTCTGGTAATTAGGAAAAATAAATGGAGTGCACAAATTCTTGGTGGTTATACATTGATTTTGTCTGGGATCTTAATCTGTAAGCATTCCATACTTTGGTGGGGGGAACATATCTGCAACTATAATCAACCAATTCACATAATCTTAATTTTTCATTATTATGTTACCCCAGCTGGAGAAACCTCGGGCTACCAATTACAGTTGCAATCTGAACACAGTTCCTAGGGAATGAATTATATCGGTCAAAATGTACTGTGTTTTATTATTAGAACCCTAATAATCTTTACTAAGAACATTTTTTATTGAATTCAGTGAAATATTCTTCTTTTAATCTTAGTTTGGGGTTGAATTCTATCAGAAGCAGACAAGCTGAAGTGATGTGGGATGAAAGAGTAAAAGCAAAAGTTGTCAAGAGGACTGATATAACATGACAAGAGAGAAGTAACCTAAAAATGGTATAGTACGAAAGAGGAGGGCTAGCCAACAAATGGTTGTGCTACCCAGTGCAAAAAGATGATGAGTCAGAATTTAAAATAATCTCCCTACTGTAAAGAAAAATGAGTATACAGAAAGAATATTATAAACTCCAACAAAAATCAGACTGAATGCTCAGCCTACCCATTTAGGGTTGCTAGCTCCAGATGAAAGCAATTTTGAAGGCTCCTCACTATAAATGTGTACATGTACACACACACACAAACATCTCTCTGTCTTCACACACACAGCTGTACATACATGCATCCCTCTGTGTATACATACAGACATACACATGCAGCTGTACATACATGCATGTGTCTTTCTTTCTGTATACATACGTAACACCTGTGCGTAAATGCATCTCTCTCTCTCTCTCTCTCCCTCCCTCTCCCTCCCTCTCTCTCCCTCTCCACATACACACACACACACACACACAACCCTGCCAGAAGCTATTCCACAAACAGACAACAAACAAGAAAAATATGTTGAATTAATACCTAATAATTAAAATGAATGTGTATATTTATGATATCATTTTATATGGCTGCCTAACTCACACCTGCATCTTTTCTGTCTCTCCTTCACAAACAACTCTGGCACACAGAAATATGCAAGTGCACACTCACACACATTTTCCTTCTTGATGAGTCAGCAGAGAACAAAAAAGGAATCTGAGTAATAATGGATGAAGAAGAAAGAAAGAAAAAGGGGAGAGGGAGGGAGAGAGAGAGAGAGAAAGAGAGGGAGAGGCCCTTGTATAATTTGAAACAAAAACAAAAAGAGTTAAATTCACCAGACAAATAACCCCTTTGGAGCTATAGCTAATTTTCAGGTTGTTCTTCAAAAGCATTGCATTAAACATCGTCTGCAGCTATTTTACATCTTCTCCCATTCTTATCTGTGAATGTTAAGAACCACCCTCATCTCCCAATTCACAGATAATTATTTCAAGGAAAAATACTCTTCATGTAATTAAGTGTAGTATTTAGCATCACTGTGTAGTGTCAGTTAATTATTTATTTAGCATATTTATAAGGCTGCCAGACTCCAGGTGACTCTGGAGGGCCATGTATGAGAATAAAAATAGAAAAGAAAATGAGACAATCAGCAAAAGTTGATGGTGAACCCAGAAGGAAAAAAATCAGAGCCGTGATGGCACAGTGGTTAGAATGCAGTATTGCAGGCTAATTCTGCTGACTGCCAGCAGTTCAATCCTAACCAGCTCAAGGTTGACTCAGTTTTCCATCCTTCCGAGGTCGGTAAAATGAGGACCCAGATTGTTGGGGGAAATATGCTGACTCTGTAAACTGCTTAGAGAGGGCTGTAAAACACTGTGAAGCGCAGAGGTGGGTTGCTCCCGGTTCGGACCGGATCTATAGAACCGGTAGCGAGAATTTCCCCCCCGCTTGCCAGACCGGGAGCGATGGCCGGCTGGCCATGCCCACGAACCGGGTCTCTTGGCAGCGCCATAGGCAGTGCCATTTTGATTTTGGCTTCTGCGCATGCACAGAAGCTGTTTTTTGCTTCTGCGCATGCACAGAAGCTGGGTTTTCGGCACTGCGCATGCACGTGCGCAACACGCGCGCGTGCCCGCACGGGAGGAAGCGAACCAGCGGCGATGTAAGTTAGAACCCACCCCTGGTGAAGCGGTATATAAGTCTAGGTGCTATTACTATTGTTATCAAAGGCCAAATACAAATGATGCACACCAGAGCAGCCACAGGGCTCCAAGATGCAACAATGGGATCCTCTGTCCCACCTTGCCTTCCTACTCCCTAACCTCCTCGCTGCTGCAGACACAGTTGTTGAGTGGATGAATGTACATCTCAGAACCCAGAGTTCTTCCCACCATCACCACTGTGTGGCCTGGACTATCACACTTCCAAAAACGTGAACACACAGTTGCATGTTTAAGTCAAGTTTCTGCATCTTTATATCTCTCCTAACCCAAGGGGTGGGAGGGGGGGAAATAACACAAAACACAAAAAAAGGAACTTTTTAATTGTGTGCATGCTTGTTTCTCTTTGAATAGAGCTTATGCCAAACTACCTGATCTACTTTTTACACTTGAAGGAGATTAATAGCAGCTTAGGTGCTATATATAGAAGAATTTCTGCTGAGATGGAATCTTTCTGGCCAATTTGAGATATTCAAGAGAACAGATCCATGTTTTGCTAGATTACGATAAGCACTGCAGATGATAACGGTATTTTTGGAGAATGGAGAAATATGAATAATCTGATATTTCTCTGGAATACTATAGACATGGTAAATAGGAGAATGTTGTAGAGCAAGAACCTTAGCACATCTTGTCCAGTTTGAGGGAGCTTAACTGGTAGCAGCTTCCCCAAGGTCTGATATGAAAACTTTTGTTAACTTCTTCTATCAGATGTTATGCCAGATGCATAAAAAGGGTTAGATTTGAGTACTGTGGATATATAAATGTAAAGGTTTCCCTGTCAGTCGCATCCGATTCTAGGACACAGTACTTATCTCTGTTTCTTGGCCAAGGGAGCCAGCGTTGTCCGAAAACAATTTCTGTGGTCATGTGCAGAGGTGGGATTCACTTACCTTCCCTACCCGTTCGCAAATGTAAGTGCACGCGCTTTGTCTGCGCATGTGCACGGCCTTCTGCGCATGAACAGTGCTCGCGCATTACGTCGGGGCGGGTGGGCGGAGCCTCCTGCATTCGCTACTACTTGTTCACGCGATCCAGAGAGAACTCACTGAATACCACCACTGGTCATGTGGCCAGCATGGCTATATGCCAAAGGAGTACAGAACACTGTTACCTTCCCACTGAAGTGGTACCTATTAATCTACTTGCATTTGCATACTTTCGAACTGCTAGGTGGACAGGAGCTGGAGCAAGTAATAGGAGCTCACCCCATTGTGTGGAGTTTGGGTCTCGAAACCGGGCTGTTAGCTCTCCAGCTGACAAGCTCAGCATCTTTAACCACTGCGCTATCACGCCCCAATGTGGATGTATACTTTTTAATAAATGTCCTTATCAGAATGTTCCTAATATTCATGTTGCAACTGGAATCAAGAAGAGGGTCATAAGCAGCCTTCAAAGATCAAAATTTTTCCAGTTATTTCCTTGTTCTTATTTAGAATAATATTTTACAACTTCTGTCTTCAGCCTGGTATCCTCCAGATGTATTGGACCATACCATAAAAAGGTATTTAAAGACCTGTGTTCTGACAGATGAGCACAATTCAAAACGCACTGACGATGTCTCCTCAAATGGTGATGAAACGTTTGCAACCAAATTGCCAAGCTTGGAGTTCAAACCAACAGCTCGTATTGGACCATTTTGGTTGGGAATTATGAGTCTTAAAAGTCCAGACAGCTGGAGGATCCAGGCTTCAGAAACCTGAACATTACTTGTGTTCAAAATATTTGGATGAAGTAGGGGGTCCTGACTTCTGGCTATACCTAGTTATGTCCCTGTCTTCCAGGAATATGCCCACCTAATAGTCCAAGTACAGTCCAAGTAAAATAGTTGGACCAAGACCACAGCCTAACTAAATACCTTTTTCCTTCCTTTTTTGTGTTATAAAGTTTTTGCAAGGTCAGGCTTGATGCTAAAAGCTAAAGAGTCGTCAAGTGTTAAGTCTTGGGTATTAAGACATTTGCATTCATTTCATAATGTAAGAAGTGAGTTACTGATTATTTTAATAGTTCAGCCAAACATTCCTCCAGAAATAAGTCGCTGTTCAGCTTTCAAAATTCAGTTCAAATGCAGGATGGAACTGGGAAGCGATAGTAACCATTAGAGCATTCTGGAATGAACCCATGTTCATCATATTCCTAAGTTGTTTTTTATAAGCAGAAGCTATTATTTTTTTTAAAAAAAAAAGCTAAGCAGAACTGGAAAGATTTTTGAAAGTTGCATGAAATAGCAACGTAAGGTAGCCAACTGCTGACTTACAGTTATTTGAGCATTAAGGCACACAGCTTCTTCGTTCCTGTGCTATTTAGCAATCCCCGTTGAGATTGTTAATAGAACAGTAGTTATTGCTTTCCTGATCTGGGCTTTCATGCAAAGGAAACTGGCCAGAGTCCATCTTCATCTGTCACTTAAAAACAGAGATTACCCACTTGTGATTTCAATACACTAGTGGCCTGGGAAGACAAAAAGCTCTATATTCCACTAGTTATCTCTTGACCAATTTTGTCAAGGAGTATCAATGTACTGAAATATAGAAAAGATAATGCCATTGATAAATGGCACTGATAAATAATACTTGATAAATAATACTTCCCAAATTGTTGATCTTGACCTCATAGAAAATTAATCATCAAGCATATCGGCCTACAAACATGCATCTTTTTTTAACAGCAAAGAAGAATTCGCTGGTGGAAAACGATGTTAAATTTGGATGGGGGTATGCATTATGACCCTCCTCCCCATGCCAACTTTGTGTGTGTGTGTGTGTGTGTGTGTGTGTGTGTGTGTGTGTGTGTGAATGTAAGAATGAATGTGTTAGTCCAAAAACTTTCATGGGATTGGGACATTCAAGGCTTTTTTTTTTAATCTCCTGTGCTTCTAGGTTTCTTTATCCTCATTAAGAGAATGTATGAAGTTGCCTCAGCTCCAGATAATGGCCTTTTCTGTTCCAAACAAATTCTGAGTGTTAGAGTCCCTTCTTTATGTGCAAAAGAATCCAACTTCAATTCCTGGTATCTCAAACCAAGATCAAGGAAGACTCCTGTCTAAAACCCTAAAAAGTTGTGCCCAATTATAGACATTACTGAGATGATCAGACCAGGGCTCTGACCCTAGATTGCAGTTCCTGAGGTCTCATGAGAAGCCACTCATCTTTGTGAGATTTTGCAATCACTTGCAGTACTACAACTAAGGGACTTCCTAAGGACTCAGGTTACAGGTAGAAAAATTGAGGACCAGTCATTTATTTCAACCAGGATAAGAGAACAATTTAAGAAACACCATCTCAGTCGATAAACTCAGATAATGAAGTTTAGCCAAATGTGTAGCTATCAACCGAAGATTTTAAAAAAAAAAATAATCAATGAAACATCTTACTTACCTTAAATATTTTCAAGAACCCCTTTGAACTTAAAACTTTCAAGAATGCCTAATGCTCCCACCTGTCCTTTTTTAAATTCTCACTTATGATATGTTTTATACTAACATCTTTAAATTTTTAGGTTTGGGGGTTTTTTTTACTTTATTTTTGTAATTCTTCTTAATGGATGTACTCCATTCCCTTATGCTAGTCTATAAATACAATAACGATTGGTTTGTTTTGATACGATTTAATATAGGTATTAACAAGGAAATCATATGAGTTATTTATTTATTTCCCGCCTTTATTACTGTATCAACTCAAGGTGATTAACATATCCAATACACCTTCCTCTTCCTATTTTCCCCACAACAACAACTCTCTGAGTTGGGTTGGGCTGAGAGAGAATGAATGGCCCAAAGTCACCCAACTGCCCACTATGTACAGTAGTTGTAACAATCTCTTTGTATCTTTCTTTCCCATTTTTTTACATCTCCAAAGACTGGCTGGCAGGGGTGAAATCCAGCAGGTTCTGACAGGTTCTGGAGAACCGGTAGTGGAAATTTTGAGTAGTTCGGAGAACCGGTAGTGTAGCGGAAATTTTGAGTAGTTTGGAGAACCGGCAAATACCACCTCTGGCTGGCCCCTGGAGTGGGGTCGGAGAACCGGTAGTGTAGCGGAAATTCCCTGGAGTGGGGAGAACCGGCAAATACCACCTCTGGCTGGCCCCAGGAGTGGGGTGGGAATGGAGATTTTGCAGTATCCTTCCCCTGGAGTGGGGAGGGAATGGAGATTTTGCAGTATCCTTCCCCCAGGAGTGGGGAGGGAATGGAGATTTTGCAGTATCCTTCCCCCGGAGTGGGGAGGGAATGGAGATTTTGCAGTATCCTTCCCCTGCCATGCCCACCAAGCCACACCACGCCCACCAAGCCACGCCCACAGAACCGGTAGTAAAAAAAAATGGATTTCACCACTGCTGGCTGGTAATATCATTAGTGTGGGCAAGGCCAATATTTTTGGTTCACTGCTTCCAGGAGGCAATTCGGAGGGATGTTAAAGAATAAATTTACTACATTGACCTTTGCCAAAATTTAAAATATAATTTACTTTTCTATTTTCCTATCTATTTTGTGCCTTATTTTATATACAAAATAAAAAATCATACCGCTCCAAATCAGCACATTTGATGCTGAATTTTAGCCAAATACTCAGGGAAGGTACAAACTGCTCACCCTCATATATAGCATTTATACTTAAATACGAATGTACCACAATCTATGAATGATAAAAAACAAAACAAAACTGTGGATCTGAAGTAAGCTTGTGAAAGCTGTGACATTTAATAAAATTTGTTAATCAGACAACATGCTGCCACGCTCTCTATTTTTCACTACAGTAGTCTAACATGGCTCTCCTCCTACAAACTTAGTAACATTACATATTCTGCTGAAAGGTTTATTTTGCATTACTTAGCCAATGCAGTCTGCTTAGAAGAGTCTATCAAGAATTTGAGCATACATGCAGAAATGAGATTTAATTCTGTAAAAGAAGCTACACTTTCTTCTCTGTTTCATTTTCTGCAATTGACTGTGGCTTCGCAGACACATGCAATAAATTCCACCTAATTGATAACCAAAATTTAATCATCAGAGGAATCTTTGAGTTTGCATTCTAATAAAGCTCTCCTTTGTCTAAATATGTTTCCCTTGGTTGGCAATTCATATTTTAGTTCACAGTGTTTAAAAATGGAAGGCAGTCAGAGCTGGATGAGATGTCGACTACGAAGCTCAGTGTGTATTTAATATAAAAATCTTGCATTATTCATTTTCGCAATTTGAATAACTTTGAATTTAGCATTCCTGCTCATCTTTTCTTTGATGAACAATTAATTATTAAAATATAATCCTGTCAGCATATGGTACAGGAAAAAATCCTTGGAAACAGAAGATGAGATTCCCTCTCAGATAACCGTGTAATGCGTATTTGAATTGTACTTTACATAATGTATTGGCCCAGCATTTAAAAATACTCCTGCATGATTCTAATTTTTCTTTTAGAACATATGGAACCCATGCAAACAAAATGTTACAAGAAGTTAATGAGGATAACATATTTGAATACAGCCTTGGGGAATCTGCCTTAGGGAAGTTCCGTAGAACCATTTTTGTTGGCTTGTGTGTTTTTGATGACACGCAGATTTATTTCTCACTGCAGAGCCGTCAACCAGCAACCTTCAGGAAAGAGCTCCTAAAACAGAGATCCGATATTATGTTACCCATCATTTGAACTGAAATAATTTATTTCTAAAGAGAATACTGTTAATCTGTAGATAGAAAATTCATAGCTACTAAGCTTGCCCAAGTTAAGGCAGTCTTGTTGCATCTGTCAGCTACTGCCGATGATGTAAATCAGTAATGGGTCCTCCACAGGCTGCAGGCAACTATTTCCAACTTCCAGTTTGCAATCTCTTCCTCATTTCCCAGCTGAGTTTGCCTTCCCTGCTGTCCAGATGGTTAGTCCTGGAAACAGCTGAGGAACATCTTTGCTGCTGTCCCAACATGCACAAAGTTGAGGGGTCCTTGGTGCTCTCTGAGATTGGTTGTATTTATGCAAACGTTTCATTACCCAAATTAGATAATATCATCAGTGCTAGTAAGGACTGGGGTTTGCTCTCAGTTTATATTCTAGTGCAGGGCTCTCCAAACTAGGCCACTTTAAGACTTGTGGGCTTCAAGTTCACAAGTCTTGAAGTTGCCAAGTTTGGAGACCCCTGTTCTAGTGGCTTGCCCTGTCGGTGTTGGATGGGAGTGGTCTTGGAGGTTGTACTGCCTCGATTGCAGTTGGTTGGGCCATTGTTTACTATGCACAAAGTTGCATATGTCACAAGAAAAGCAAGCTTCAAGAACACTCTCTCCAAAAATATCTCAGAGGCACATACCTACGAATACACTTATGTGCACTTTATATAATCCCAAAAAAATTTACACAAGGGAAGAATGCTTGGTTAGGTATCCCAACCCCAAAGCATCTTGTTCCTGACACCTGTAATGAAGGAAGAGAAAGACTGAAGCAAGATACCAACTTTGTGAAACACGGAGTAAAAAAGGCTGCTACTGAATAGCAGAACTGTATTTAAGCAGCTCTAAGTAGCGAATTCAAATGTGAACTAAGTAGGGTGAAGAGTATACGAGGCAGAATAGATCAAGCCAAATAAGCTCCAAGAACATCAAGTTGAAATTTTATTTCTGAGCAGAGGAACACAGAAAGGAGCATGTTTTAGGATTGATCACAGATCTACAGTGGGGACTGGTACCAAGGTTGACTTGGAAGCAACTCTTTAATATGAACAGTAGAAGTTCTAAGTAAGTACAGGTGGTCCTCAAGTTACAACCACAATTGGGACCAGGAGTTCCATTGCTAAGCAAGGTGGTGGTTAAGTGAGTCAAGCCCAATTTTGCAACCTTTTTTGCCATGGTTGTTAAGCAAATCGTTGCAGTTGTTAAGCGAATCATGCATTGATCACAAATTCAGCTTCCCCTGTTGACTTTGCTTGTTGGAAGCCAGTTGGGAAGGTTGTAAATGGTGATCACATGACCCCAGAACTCTGCATAACCAGCATAAATACATGCTGGTTGCCAAGCCATTGTAACTTTGAACGGTCACTAAATGAATGGTTGTAAGTCAAGGACTAACTGTAATTAAGGAACATTGTCTCTGCTATTATTTTCATTGCCATGTATTTTGAGAGCCGATGTTGTTCTTCAGTGGTTAGATGGCCTAGACATTGGTATCTGAATATAGATCTTTTTGACGTTCATATTTTATTGTGTTCTTTTTAATCTTGGGGAAATGTCATTGCAAGCCTATGTATGATATGCCATACGCTAAATAAATAAGTAAATCTGCTATTATCTTGGACTTCCCAGTTTTAGGCAAACCTTTAAGCCCCTACTTTACTTCTTTTCATGATACACAGCAGGTTCTTTAAGCACAATAGGTTCTTTAGCAGGTTGATGCCAACAAAAATATTGACGTGCTCATGACTTGTGGAGAAGTCATTGTGATTGTGGGGAAGCTTCTCCGTAACAAATGATGGAATATGGCCCTGAGTTACGGCCCCAGAAAGAAGCATAAGAGCTCCCTGCGGTGGGCTACAGACAATGCTGAGGTGTGCAGTGAGCAGGAAAGAGACCAGGAGGAAGATTTCAATAATTTAGACAGCACTGAGGAATGTTCAGAAAGCCCAACCACTGCAACATGGCATTCCATGCGTGGCAGCTGTCATGCCTTCTCTGAAGGATGCTTCATCTGTGGTCCAGTAAGAGCCCAGAGGAGATATGACAGCTGCCCTCAATTTTCATGCCCAATAGGTAACAATTTCTCACGTTGGCCATTTTGCATTGTTTACTCTCTGCCTCGTAGCCAGGATTATATTCAGACATATGCCAACTGCACGTTTCTGGTTTTATCCTCTCCTTTTATGATCTGAGTTTGGCAAGATTTGTAAGTCTCCCAATTAGCAGCTTATTTGGAAAATGAAATGAAGGATGAAAAGCACTTGTGCTGCATTTCACACATTGGCTAAGCAGAGCGAGTGCCTCTCTGTATAGAAGGGGGGGGAATTTAAAGGTGTGAAGTGCTGTGAGCCACGGGGGAAGCACAGTGTTTTTAGCTGAACTACCTGCATTACTTATACTTGGAAAGGTCTGAAGGAGGTTTTTTTTTTTTTAAACTAGGCCATAGCATGAAAACCTGATGAAAAGATATATCACATTCTTAACATGCACTTTGCTGAATCGCCAGGCACATAGCAATCCAAATTATTCTCCTTCTTAATGCAACGGTTGTGGTTTTAGTTATCGTTGTGCTTAATAACATGGATGTAGACCTGTTCTCCGGTTATTAGTCTTAATTCTTTTTAAAGCCAGTGTAATAAAGGTTACTGTCAAATCTTTTGCCAAGAAATTCCTAAAAGCACTGAACGAACATATGCTTTGAATTACTTTTTCTGAATGTAGGCATGTTTCCTGTATTCACAAAGACCCTACTCCTTTTTTCCCTCCCTTCTGGTTAGGAATATATCAGTCTGAAAATTACATTGCATAGAAGGTCAAGACAGATTATGTTATTGCTCCTTATCCATACAAATTTACCAAATGTCTCAATAAAAAAAAAAGATGTAGATAAGGCAGCAGCACAAGGGAAATCAGTCTGCACAGCATGGAGGAAGTTCGTTGTTGGGACAGATTCTTTGTATAAAGCACTTAATAAGAACCTTGCTGTTACCTTTTTTATGGCAATACTGTAGAATTTGGCCGGTTAATCATCAGAACTGCAGGGGATAATTGCAAAAGAACCAAAGATGTCTATCTTTGCCAGTGGCTTGTTCTCTCTAATTTTTGTTTTATTTCTCTAAAATGTAAATTTTAGAAACGGAAAATAGAGGTTTCTCAGGAAAGCCTTTATGTAAAAAGGAAATTGTGTATTTTCTAGTCCATATCTGTATACAAGAGAAAGAGAAGGAATAAAATTGAAAAGCAATTAATTCCAAATGGGCTGCAATACATTACTGGTGAAATGGGTTTCATAGTTTTATACATTTAAAGACATGGATCTCTTTCTGTTGACCCACTAAATTGTTTTTAACCTACTTTATATCTATAATTATGAGGGTGGAATACAGCGAATAAAAGAAATTATATTAAACAGAAGTAATTCAGAACCAGACATAAATTTCAGCACCACAGAAGCAATTTTAACAAAGCAATGAATAAAAACTACTCAGTTTTCTTCAGCATCCATCCCCCCCACCCACCCACTCCTAAAAAATAGGACAAAGACATCCTCAGGTCAAGTTTGGTTTCCTTTGACATGTTAATATTGGTAGTGTATTTTTGGCAGCAATACAAAAGTGATTTAAAGTTCCTTCCATTCTTTTTTCCAGCTTCCTAGAGGGAAGCCTGAGGATTGCAAAAGAGCAGGCAGAGCAGGAGGGTAGAGTTAAACATGCCATCAGTTTAGAGTCCTTGCATTGCCACAAAAGATCCAAGTGCATCCCCACTTGAATTCTGTTGACCTTCTCTAGGACCAAATGATGACCATTAGTTGACTAGATTCTTGTGGATAGGCTTCAATAAATCACTTATACTGCAATCTTATGAATGGTCCTGATTCTTTGCCCCTGACATGGATTTCCTAATCCAGGTCCAATTCCAAGCCGGGAATAAAATGGAGACTGATTGGAAAGAAAGATTTTGTTTATTGGTGAACAGAACCAACACACACACAGCGCACAGTTCTGGGACAGCTGACAAAATACAGTTGAGAGTAGGGTGGGTTTTTATACCTTTTTGATTTCTATGGGGTCATGTAGAGGTCATGGCTGACTCTATAGGCAAAAGGGGAAATGCAAATCCTAGGTATTTGTCCGAGCTAATCTTGTCTTGCCTAATTGCTTATCTGGAGTTTCCGTCTGACCCAGTCTTTCTGAATGAATTACCATTTCTAAAAGCTGGCCTCCTCAGTTTCTGCTTGGGGCAGGGAGACTGGTGCTGGTTTCTGCCTACCTTAAGATTTTTTTCCCATTTCTCCTTTAGGGGAAATATTCTATCCTACCTTTTTAATATTCCCCAAAATATTTCATTCTCTAGGAGGGTGGGTGGGTGCTGGCTTTCTACAAAAGTCAATGGGGAAAGCTGTATTCATTTAAAGACTGCATGATTCCCTTAGCCACTGCAGTAATTTGCTTAACAATCATGGCAAAAAATGATTATAAAATTGGGCATGACTCACTTAACATTTGTCTTGCTTAACAACTGAAATTCTGGCCTCAATTGTGATTATAAGTTGAAGACTACCTTTAAATTCAATAAACTAAATGGAGGTGGCCAGAGAAAAAAAGGCTCAGAACTGGAATCTTCGGGCAAAACATATAAATACTATTAGGTTCTTAAATGCTAGAAATGACTCTCTTCTTTCAGGACGGTAATAAACTATTTTATCTAAATCTAATCCAGATTTCCTCTGATAGTTCCAAATTTGAGAGCACCTATCTGACCACTATTCGGACATTATATGGACAAATGTGTTCTGATAGAATAATCAACCCCATTAAAACACATCTACAGTTATATGCATCCTTCACTAAGCCCCTATTCCTGCTTGTATTCCTGTCTTTTGTGCAAGATTTACAATGACGCAAAAGCAGCTTTACTTTTCACCCAAACCAAGTGGATGCCTGTCCAATTTAATCTCTTTGGCCTTATATGGGCAGTTATTCCAACAGCAGTAGTTGAGGATAGCAATAGCAATAGCACTTAGACTTATATACCGCTTTACAGTGCTTTACAGCCCTCTCTAAGCGGTTCACAGAGCATATTGCCCCCAACAATCTGGGTCCTCATTTTACCCACCTCGGAAGGATGGAAGGCTGAGTCAACCTTGATCCAGTGAGATTTGAACTGCCGAACTGCAGCTAGCAGTCAGCTGAAGTAGCCTGCAGTACTGCACTCTAACCACTGCGCCACCTCGGCTCTATTGTACCTCGGATGGTACAATAGGATGCTCCTATTGTACCATCTTCCATCTTCCATCACCAACTGATGCGAATCACAAAGCACAATGCCATGTGAGCATGTTGCTTAACGATGGCAATTCCAGTACTCAGGGGTTACCATTGTAACCCAAGGACGATGGAGGTTGTTCAGCGAATACCACATGATTGCAGCTTCTAACTTCCTGCCAACTTCTCCATTGACTTTACTTATGGGAAACCCATGGGAATGTCAAAAAGTGCAATCATGTGACCGTCAATCTTGTGTTACGACGACCAGAACTCTGAAGCCCAGTTGTATATTCGACATCTATACTATATACTCATTTGGGAACTGAGCAAGAACAGGTAGAAGCCTATATGCAAGAATCCAGTCAACTAATGGTCGGCACTAAATTGAAGCTAGATAAGAATTAACTGAATTCAAGAGGAATTGGACTTAGACCATTTGTGAGAATAGAATAGAATAGAATAGAATAGAATAGAATAGAATAGAATAGAATAGAATAGAATAGAATAGAATAGAATAGAATAGAATAGAATAGAATAGAATAGATGGAAGGGACCTTGGAGATCTCTAGTTCAACCCCCTGCTTAGACAGGAAACCCTATACCATTTCATACAAATGGTTGTCCAATCTCGTCTTAAAAACTTTTAGCGTTAAAGCATTCACAACTTCTGGAGGCAAGTCGTTCCATTGATTAATTGTTCTCACTGTCAGGAAATTTCTCCTTAGTTCTAGGTTGCTTCTCTCCTTGATTAGTTTCCACCCATTGCTTCTTGTCCTGCCTTCAGGTGCTTTGGAGAATAGCTTGAGTCCCTCTTCTTTGTGGCAACCCCTGAGATATCAGAACACTGCTATCATGTCACCCTAGTTCATCTTTTCATTAAACTAGACATACCCAATTCCAGCAACCATTCTTTATATGTTTTAGCCTCCAGTCCCCTAATCATCTTTGTTGCTCTCCTCTGCACTCTTTCTAGAGTCTCAACATCTTTTTTTACATCGTGGTGACCAAAACTGGATGCAGTATTCCAAGTGTGACCTTACCAAGAACTTAATGTCTCCAGGCTGATGCAACCCCCAGGCGCTGTCTGTCCATCCCCTTACTGGTTACCCCAGATGAATTAGGACAAAGCACACTTATAATGGATTTTAAAAACCTTTAAGTTGCTTTGCAATTCAAACAGGCTGATGTCTTCTTTACCGCAATTAGGGAAAGTCAGCATGACACCCTTGTTTTCAAAATAAGTGTTGGGGCAGTTTTATGGACCACATACCAGGGGTGAAATCCAGCAGGTTCTGACAGGTTCTGGAGAACCGGTAGCGGAAATTTTGAGTAGTTCGGAGAACTGGCAAATACCACCTCTGGCTGGCCCCAGAGTGGGGTGGGAATGGAGATTTTGCAACATCTTTCCCCCAGGAGTGGGGAGGGAATGGGGATTTTGCAGTATCCTTCCCCTGCCACGCCAACCAAGCCACACCACGCCCACCAAGCCACACTCACAGAACCAGTAGTAAAAAAAATGGATTTTACCACTGCCACATACTATTCCAACATTATAGCAGTTCCTAGTTTTTTCTAACTGTAAACAATATTTGAAAATTCACTGACAGACTTGCCGAAAGATTTATGTGTGCGGGCATCAACAGTTTTCAAGGGCTTGTTGATACCTGTCACACTTCAAATGCTTTGCCTGAAATTGCATACTTGCAACAGAAGAGTAATATTGCTAAGTAAGTCTACTGTATTAGAATTTGTTAAAACAGAATATATATTACACTAATTATAAGCTCTTGAAATATGCCATTGGCTTGGACCACTGACATGCGATGCATACCCGATATGGAAATACTATTCCACAGCTGAACAAACAGCTCTTCTCTGGTTTGAATAATATAAATCGTATTTGTCACAAGTTTTAACTGTTAGTCTAGTTGATGAAAGATTTGACCTGTATTGGAGAGAGAGACCTGATCTGAATACCGGCTCAGTATGGATTTGTGGATAATGCTCTTTGAGTCTTACTTCTGGTGTTGAATCAATTTGTCATTGCAACTTGCTTTGCAGGTTGAACTTATTACAAATATGCTGATATTAACTCTGAATTTCTGTTAGTGGGAATGGCAGTGGTATCATGGGGGTACAGATCTGAAATAAAATCTGTGCTCATTCTAGCAACCATTGGGTTTTATTCTTAAAAAAATTACAATATTGTCTGTTCCTTACATGTCTATGGAGATTCTCAGTCATCCAGGTCATGGTTGTCCCAAAGGTGCTTTTTCAAGAGGCAACTGGACTTTCTGGTTTTTCTTTGAAGACGTTTCATTTCTCATCCAAGAAGCTTCTTCAGCTGAAGAAGCTTCTTGGATGAGAGTGAAACGTCTGTTCGTGATATATAACACTGGATTGTTCATTACCCACTTTATTGGATGGAGAAGCCTGTAAGTTTAAAAAGAAAGTTATGTCAGTGCAAAATGCTCTAGGCCAGGGGTGTCAAACTCACGTCGTCACAGCGACATCACATGACGTATCGGGACTTTTTCCCCCTTCGCTAAACCGGGCGTGGGCGTGGCCAACGCATGATGCATCCGGCCCGCGGGTCGGGAGCTTGAAAGCCTTGCTCTAGGCTGTTAGGGAAGGTTCATTCAAGATACTTTTGATATGTTGACTTCATAAGACCAAGAAAAGGTAAGGATTGCAGTTAACAGTGGATGCTTTTTCTATATAAACTTAAAGAACTAGAGGTAGTCCTTGACTTACGATCCCGATTCAGCCCAACATTTCTGCTGCTAAGCAGGACATTTGTTAAGTGAGTTTTGCCCCATTTCACGACCTTTCTTGCCGCAGTTGTTAAGTGAATCACTGCAGTTTTTAGTAGTATGGTTGTTAAGTGAATCTGACTTCCCCATTGACATTGCTTGTCAGAAGGTCGCAAAAGGTTATTGTGTGACCATGGGGATGCTGCAACGGTCTTGTGAAGAAGGGTCAGAAGTCACTTTTTTCAGTGCCATTGTAACTTTGAATGGTCACGAAACGAATGGTTGTAAGTCGAGGATTACATGCTAGCAGAAAATCGATGCTTTGGTGCTCATAAAATAGATGTGGACCACTCTTGCAATGTGTCAGTGTATTCATGACTGGCAGAGACATGGTAACAAAGTCAGCCAATGAATAGGGCTTAGTAACAAGGTCAGCCAATGGGAGCTGAGACAGTAAGGAGCCTGGGCGTGGCTTAGCTATATTAAGCTCTGAGCTCTGAAACTAGTCTGTCTGCTGAACTGAAACTGAAAACTGTTCTCTCCTCTGCTGTTGGTATTGTATATTTACTTCATGTGTTATATTGTATATAAAGAGAAGTTAATGAATCCTGCTGAATCAGTTACCTGTGTGTGCTTTCTGGATTTGATTGCTGCAAGAAACTCTGACACAATGTCCATTGCTTTGTCTTTTATGTGTTTAAAACATTTTATTTTACAGAAAAAGAAACCTTTTTGGATCCTTTTGTGTTAAGGGATCTCCTGCCAGCATCTTTGGGAAGTTACTATCGGTATGCAGGGTCACTGACTACACCTCCATGTAGCGAAATTGTGGAATGGATTGTTTTCCGAATGCCTGTCCCTATCTCTTATCGGCAGGTAGGTTGGTATCATAAACAGTTTGCCCGATTCATTATTTTCTTAGTTTTGTTTTTTTCTTTTTAACAACCCATTTTTCCCACAGATATGTTACACTTCAAGCCCCCCACCCCCTCCATCCAACATGGCCACCAGGATTTTAGGAATTGAAGTCCCACACATCTGGAGTGTGTTGGATTGTAAAGGTCTAATGGTCTAGTGGTTGAGGCACTAGGCTAGGAAGCAAGAGACCATGAGTTCTAATCCCACCTTAGCCATGAAAGCCAGCTGGGTGACCTTACGCCAGTCACTCCCTCTCAGCCCAACTCACCTCACAGGGTTGTTGTTGGGCAGAAAATAGGACGAGGAAGGTGTCTTGGATATGTTCACCACCTTGAGTTATTTCTAAAAAAATAAAGGCGAGATACAAATAGATAAAATAAATAAAATATGCTATAACCAGAATTCATCTCTTTTTCTTGGGAGAGTGGAAAAGACCTTCCTCCATCCCACAAAAAAACAACAACAAAATATATTCTTGATAGAAAAGGAAGCAATCGGATTTTGTTTTATTGTTCTCTGAAACTCAACATCAGCCACTCCACACAAGAAGATAATAGAACACGACATCTTATTTCCTTTTAAATGATCTTAGCTATTACTATTCTGTTCAGATATATTTAAATCACGGTATAAATATTTACACAGAATTCTTCATTCTTTTCCCATCTTCACATTTCTGCTCGAAAATTGTGCTAAGTTATTTTAGGCAGATACAGACACAGATTTGATAGATTTGAAATAATTGCACAAAGTAATGCTTTTTTGCTAATATACCGTCGTTGCCTATTTTTAGAATACCATGAAACGTGCATTCTGATGGCTCTGAAAAGGGCATACAGATCCTTACAAGGGTGTCATAGGAGGTCTTACTAGAGAACACACAAAATAGTACAAGGCAACAACGGATAATTTCGATGAGAGGAGTTCCAATACAGAGAATATTTAACTGTTTAACAATTAAATAGGCAATGGCATTTAAATTCTTTGTTTTCAAAAAAATTTCTTTGTTGTCATTTGTCCTGCCTCTTTTAATTGCTGGTGTAAATACATTTCATTGCAACAAAGGCCTCTTGGAAGACATTAACTGCTCATGCAAAAGTCACCAACTTACATGAATGAATGAGTATGAATATTTAATAATCCACACGATAGAAGCAATTCAAAGCATCAAGCTGTCACTCATCCCACTAGTTCTCAATAGCAATAGCAATAGCACTTAGACTTATATATCGCTTCACAGTGCTTTTACAGCCCTCTCTAAGCATTTCACAGAGTCAGCATATTGCCCCCAACAATCTGGGTCCTCATTTTACCCACCTCGGAAGGATGGAAGGCTGAGTCAACTTGAGCCGGTGAGATTTGAACCGCCGAACTGCAGCTAGTAGTCAGCTGAAGTAGCCTGCAGTACTGCACTCTAACCACTGCGCCACCTCAATCAAGAGGGCACACCAAATACATATGTCTTCCTTGACTGTTGTTCTTTCCTGTTTTCTCTATCCAGTGAGATCAAACAGTAGATTAAATCAAATCCACATATTGCACTGTTTGTTCCTGGAGTTCACAATTACAGCAATAGCACTTAGACATATACCACCCCACAGTGCTTTTCAGCATTCTCTAGTTTACAGAGCAGTTTGCAGAGTCAACATATTGCCCCGAACAATCAGGGTCCTCATTTTACCGACCTCGGAAGGATGGAAGCTAAATCAATTTTGAGCCAGTCAGGATCAAATTCTAACTACTGCACCACCAGCAGGATTATGGTTCAAATATTATGATATATGAAATGTTCTTTGGATTACTCTTAGAGGTAAATAACTGTGGGATGCCTTTATGTTATTCTAATAGTGTCAAATAAGTATTATTATTACTGGCAGGTTAAATCAATCTACTGTAGGTTGAAGGTTTTAATTGAAGGATATGGCCCATAATGTACCATACTGATCAGTGTGGGTCAGTAAATGGGTATTTTTCAATTTCCCAGTCTAGGGCATGCTAACCCCCATGCTTAAGAGAGAACAAGTATCTGGGTCTCTGCTCATAATCCAGCACCTTAACCACTGGATCAGATTGGCTTTCTAAATGCCCCCAATTGCCTGACATAATAGTTTCACCAATGCGGTGAAAAGTTCACAAGTCACATGTGGCCTAGCGGATCTCTCTAGCAACATCTTGCTAAATCAACTCAAATAAACTTTAGAAAGACAGAGATGGTAGAACATTGATAGCAAATGATTAAACTCGCCAAATTCTGTGTGTGTGTGCAATAGTGTGCTCAAAATTAAATGTAGTGTAAATTAATAAAATACCTCTAATATGAATATTGTTATGTCCTTAATAACTGTTTCCTTGTGCAGCTTTAAAAGTTAAAATTTGTTCACGCTCCTGGGTTTATGTGCTGGCTTTTGTAGGCTACCTGTGCCTAAGATTGTGCATCTTTGCTATAAAAATACATCTACAGTGTCTTTTGCCTTATTTCAGTTGAACAAAAGGTTTTCTGCTCCTTGACTATCATGCTTGGAGGTCTCTTTAAATGATATTTTGAATCCAATTCCTTAAATGATAATTTGAATCAAATTCTTATAAGGATGGTGTTGGATTATCTCCTAGGCCAGTGACGGCTAACCTTTTCGGCACCGAGTGCCGAAACTGGAGCGCGCACGCGCGCCGGAGTGCTGGAACCCGTAAGAGAGCAGCTAGATGGTACGCATGCACGCACCGGCCAGCTGCTCTCTTCCGGGTTCTGTCGCGCGCATGTGCACCGGCCAGCTGGTCCGGCACACATGCGCACTGGAGCGCTGGATCAGCTGGCCGGCGCGCATGCGCGCGATGGAACCCGGAAGAGCAGATGACGACGGCCTTACATGCCCACAGAGAGGGCTCTGCGTGCCACCTCTGACACCCGTGTCATAGGTTCGCCATTACGGTCCTAGGCTGTCTTATAGCTAAAATACTGTATATCTACTTTACCAAGGTATTTAAGTTAAGGTAAGGAGATTCATCTGCTTGGCATAAAGTCATTTGGGATTCCTGCTTTACAAGAACATTATCCAAAGGAGAAATATTGTTTAAGAAAGCAAGAAAAAACTGGAAGAAAGGGAGACACAGTTCATCCCTTGTGAAATAGGATGGCATACTTCGGTTGTCCTCTGTCTGTTAGGCTCCTTCTCGTTTTAGAAATTATATTTTTACAAAACATTTCTATTTCTGTGACTGCAGCCAAAATGCCAGCATTTTTATACAAAGTATTTTACAAAGTGGAGTGTGCCAATCTGAGCATGCCTTTGATGTGCCAATTTTTCTGAAATGCAGCCTACTTACTAGTTTTTGAACCGCGGCCTTCATTCCAGAAAATGTTAAATACTCCTGGCTGAAAATAAGACGAAGCTTGAGAGACAAAAGTTCTATTTTTACTCCAGTTGTGGCTTCTGCTTGCAGACAAAACTTAGGCAGGTAGATATCTTTCCCAGCCTTTCTTTTTTTGCACATTTTTGTCATTTAGAGCGCGTTTCTCGACCTTGGCAACTTTAAAATATGTGGACATCAACTCCATGCTGGCTAGAGAAATCTGGGGCATTGAAGTCCACACATCTTAAAGTTGCCAAGGTTGAGAAATGCTGATTTAGAGCTAAGCTACCTTGGTTTTTTTTTTACAGTATGGATAGCCTGCAACACCCTGGGTATGGGATCTACTGTAAAGAATATGAAGTGTCCGTACCCTGAGCTGTGACTGATGTTACTCTGGAATGACTGTGTATCCCTCTTTGGCAGAGTAATAGTAATAGTGAAATGAAAACAGAACACAACATAAAATAAAACAGAGAGCAAT
>QLTV01003646.1:2463274-2474798 GCA_003457575.1 Thermophis baileyi
GTGCCATAGGTTCGCCATCACTGGGTTATATATATATATATCTATTCTCAGTCATCCAGGTCATGGTTGTCCCAAAGGTGCTTTTTTCAAGAGGCAACTGGACTTTCTGGTTTTTCTTTGAAGACATTTCACTTCTCATCCAAGAAGCTTCTTCAGCTCTGACTGGATGGTGGGGAATGGAAGGATTTATACTCCTTGCAGACAGCTGGTCATTTGCATTCTTTTAGCAGGTCATTAAGGTCACCTGGAGGTTTATCTGTGTCCTCAGGGTCACCTGAGTGGTGCAAATGGGTGTGGAGCCTTCTTGGCACTGTTGAAAGGACTGTGTTGTAGATTGGAGATAGATGATGTCGTATCCCTCCCCCTCTGTTAAGAGAGGGCTGTTCAATTTTGACATAAATGGCCTCTTTAACTCCTCTTTCAAACCAGCGATCCTCTCTGTCCAAAATATGGACTTTGGTGTCTTCAAAAGAGTGGCCTGTATCAGTTAAATGCGGATGGACTGCTGAATCTAGTTCTGATGTGTTTGTTCTCCTATGTTGTGCCATGCGTTTATGAAGTCGGGGTGTGTGTGTGTGTGTGTGTGTGTGTGTGTGTGTGTGTGTGTTAGTCTTATAGTCATCATTTTACAAACACATGAGGCCAGTATCTAGCTAATTACATCCCAGTGAATGCTATCACTTTAATGGATATTCTCAAAACATCAGCATTTTCCTCCAATGGCAGTTTCTATTTGTATTGTACTGTCAAACAGATGCTTATCACACTTCAGAAACTCTACATTTGATTTAAAATTTCTTCAGCCTTTAAGGTTACATTCCCTTGGTTCTATTAATAACCAAATATATACAGTATTAGGGAGGGAAAAACAGGAAACCCAAAAGACTTTTTGAATATATTTTCTGCTTTCTTTTTGTTTCTCTTTTAAATTTCAGTGTCTAGCACTATGAATTAGCTGTAGAATATCTTACATAGTATGTGTGATTGCAGCCTGATTTAAATATAGTATCCCCTATACAATGTGTGATAGCAATGTGAGACATCCTTATATGAGATCGAAAACCACTGATGGAGAATATCACCTAAGGTTCTTCCAAGTAGAACATGACTAGAGTCGGGATTGGGTTATAAATATAGTTAATATATTTAATATGGCATCTTCTCACTTGTTTCATCCCTGTTGCTGTTATGCCCTAAACTACAAGTAAAATTCAGTTGTGTGCTTCATTCGCATACAGTTAATAAAGTCCATTCGCATATCATGTTTAAACTAGGAAATGGATAGCACATCCCACCCAAACCACTTCCATGTTTTCTCCCACTCAGTCAATTAAGGGTAAAGGTGCTACTGAATCAGAATCGGAATGAATGCTTTTGCTCTGGGATCTAATAGGCATCGTCTCTGCTCAAGCAGAAAATACAGAACATGAAGTGGCATGTGTAATCCCCAGACCCAGACAAGAATTGCTAGTAAATTGTAATTTTTAAACATTAAGCATCTGGGGATTACAAGTAGTCCTTGGTTTATGACCAGTCATTTAGCAACAGTTCGAATTTACAATGGACCTCCCATTAACCCAGGTTCTGATGGTCAGGGAGGTGCAGTTATGTGACCGCATTTTCGGCACTCATCACCCAGGCCGTATTTATGGCCATCTGCAGCGTCTTAAAGACACATGACTGCATCGTAAGACAGTTTTTGCCCAAAACCAGTATTTACTTGCGGTTTTCAGCAAAACCGGCACATAGTGAATGATTAGTCCACTTAATAACTGTGGTGCCGTTTAACAACGGCAGCAGCTGCTTAAGGACCACTGGAAAAGTTGTAAAATTGGATCGGTCACGTGGGGGATTCTATTTATAGCTGTCACAAGTTACGACCGTGATGAGTAGGCTACATTATGGTCGTCACTCAAGAACTACCTGTAACGATATGAACTGTGTAGTTATTTAGTAAGTTTATTTTTCATCGCATCACAAATGATTTTTACTTTTCATCCTGGAAATACCTGTTGGTAATACATCTTGGCTCTGCCTAGAAGAGTGACCTCATATAAAGTCTCCCAAGAGCAGCTATAACTTTTGGACCCAGAAAAGTTTACTTATTTATGTCTTGATTTATTTAAGAAAATTTATACGGCTGCCCAACTCACTCTCGGTGACTCTGGGCGGCTTACAAGGACAAAAGCCCAAAACAAAACAATAGAAAATGAATAACCCTCCTGGCAACAACAATCAAATGAGCCACCTAATGAGAGCCATCCCATTCTGGGGTCCCCAGGCCCTCTGGCACAGCCATGTCTTCAGGGCCTTTGTAAAAAAAAAGTATCAAAGTGGAGACCAATTTTATCTCTGCAGGTATGATATTCCATAGGGAAGGAGCCACCACGGAGAAGACCTTTCTCCTTGATCCCACTAGAATAGATGGATCTACTTAGGAGAGGGGACCTGTAACATTCCCTGACTCCCTGCTCTGGTGAATCAGGTAGATATGATTGGGAAAAGACCAAATAATTTGGTTTGAAGCCTTGTAGAACTTTGAAGGTGACAACTAGCACCTTGAATTGGACCCGGAAGCAAATCAATAGCCAGTACAGTTCCCACAGGAGAGATGACACAGGTTCAAATCTAGACTTTCACAAAACCATAGGGGCTGCCACATTTAGAACCGCTTGAAGCTTCCAGTTACTTTTCAAGGACAGTATGTAGAGCAGTGGTTCCCAAAGTGGGTGGTACCGCCCCCTGGGGGGCGGTGGGATGACTTAGGGGGGTGCTAAGAGGCAAGGGGGTGGCAGGGGGGCGCTAAGAGGCCACATGGAAGGCAGTAAAGCATGTCAGGGCGGCGGGGAAGGGAGATAGCAGCCTACTCCCTTCCCCGCAGCCCTGCCATGCTTGGTGGCCTTCCACGCAGCTTTCCTGTCGGTCCCCCACGCCCACTTGCCTTCCGAGGTTGGCATCCAGCCCGGCCAGTGGGTGGGCGGGTGGCCCTTGGTGGAAATGCAGACGCTGAGAGGAGCGGCAGAAGGGCAAGCGGGTGTCCCGGGGCTGCTGCACATGTGCCCGCCCCATTTCTGCAACGGCAGAGCCCCCCCCCTTGCAGGGAGATCCAAAGAGGGGAGTGGGATGCTGCAGAAAAAGCCGCCTTCCACCCGTGCCGGCTCCACTGCACTTGGGGCTCCGAAGCAGCCCACTGGCTTCTCACCCGGCCACCTGCCTGCTCTCTTTGTGGATCGGCCCGGCCGACCGCCGGCACCACTCTGGGAACTCGGCCCGCGGCACCGGCTTGGAAGCCAGTGGGCTGCTTTGGAGCCCCAAGTCCCGCAGAGCCGGCACAGGTGGAAGGCGGCCTTTTCTACAGCATCCCCCTCCCGTCATGTAGAGCATGTTGTAATAGTCAAGATGGGAGGTGACTAGGCCGTGGGTAACTGTGAACAGGGACTGTTGGTCCAGGAAAGGGTGTAACCGGTGCACAACCTGCAGTTGCATATAGGCCCTCCTGGGGAGGGGGCACTTTAAAAGGTTGTTCTTTTAAATTCTAACTTTTAACTCTAAAAGTTCTTCATCTACATAAGGTAGTCCTGTGGAAGAAAATCCTTTGGAATGTAGATAGGCATCCAGCATTCTTCTGATCATAATCTGGTTTTCTTTTCATCTCAGGGGGGGGGGAAGGGGGGGACAGCTTTAAAATTGGTTTCAGCCAAGTCCCAGCACATTATAGGAATTGATTTTGTGAACAGTGGCTGGTGCATTATTATATTCATTGTTCTTCTATCAGCGTGAGAAATCAACTTGGCTGCGTGAAGGGGAAGGAATTTTCTCCTTTTGATCATTAGGAAGGGAGTGTACGCTGCCAAATTTCTATGCAATCCTGTGCTTTTTTCCCCTATAGCTCAACCACATTTTAGCTTAGTTTGTCTTATTTTATCTGATGGGGGGGGGGAATAATGATTAGTCTTTGGATGGGAGACTCTGTTGTGTTTGGAGCTGGAGCTGGAGCTGGTTGGTTATGTCCACAACCAAAGGTCACATTGTCTCTACTGCATGTGGTCAGGAAGGCAATCGGCTGCTTAAAAAGGCTTCATCCTATCATACAGCAAAGATTCTTATCCAGCTGTGGCATGTCAAATATCTGGGAAGCTTTTCAGAGTTCAGTTCTGGAGAGATCGACAGCTTGATCGCCCTCATCCAGAATCTCACATTTCTCCAACAGCCGGAGGAGAGCCATCCCATGTTCAAGAATCAGAAAAATAGCCACTGATCCTCAAGGAGGCTTTATTGATCATTAATTAGTTTGTCAATACCTTACTCCAATACCCAGACGGACCAAGGAACCCAGACTAGGAAGCAATCAGTCTAGCAGGTAGGCAGAGCCAGCCACCACCACCATCATAACAACAAATGAAGATATTCATTTGTAAAAAAAATAACAAATGAAGGAGTGAAGCTATTCCCCAAAGCACCTGAGGGTAGGACAAGAAGCAATGGGTGGAAACTGATCAAGGAGAGAAGCAACTTAGAACCAAGGAGAAATTTTTTAAGAAGATGTTGGATAACCATTTGTCTGAAGTGGTGTAGGGTTTCCTGCCTGGGCAGGGGGTTGGACTAGAAGACCTCCAAGGTCCCTTCCAACTCTGCTATTCTATTCTATTCTAAATGAGCACTCATCCAACAGGAGCCCCATCATATCCAAGAACAACAGTTGCTGCTGCTTCTGCAGCCATTTGAAAGCAAATGCCTACATCCTTGCCAGATAAATACGATATGCCTCCAAATCTTCCTTGTTTTGAGTGCATAATGTATGTTCTTGAGATCCAAGAGCTTCTCTGTTGATTAAATCCTTGTAGTTTCTTGATGAGTCTATTGACTGAGGGTAGCTGCAGGCCACGCATCCTCTCTTCTCCTGCTAGCTAGTCCTGATTTAGATAACAGCACAGCACACTTGAGAGCTCATTTTGAGGAGTCTGTCTGGTAGATAATAGCCAACTTTTGAGACTTGCCCTCATCAATAGATTGAAATGTTCAGGGCAGGATATTATTTCAGCTGATGGTTCAAGATATGAGCTGAAACGAAGTGGCTTAATGGTTTGGTTCAGAAAAACTGATCTGCTTGGACATGGATGTTGGGGAAGTTTGTATGGGAAGTGAAGGTACTGTTATTTCCTTTCATTCCCTTCTCTCTCCCACTCCACCTATACATTGGAGACCTCTGAAGTTAAACCCATGCAACTAGGATTCAACAGAAGCCTGCTTACTATCCACTTCCCTCTGTACTGTGGAGAATCTAGCCATTACACACAGGGGTGGGTTCCACTTACCTTCCCCACTGGTTCCCTCGCGCAATTTTGCTTCCGCACATGCTCAGTAGCTGCAATCAGCCTGAAACACAGCTGAGGAGCTGATCAGCTGTGCTTCAGGCGAAGGAATAAAAGTCAGTATAAACCCAGGGGCGGGCGGGAGGGCCCTTTTTCAAGCAGCAGAAGAGGAAAAACCTTCCAAACAGTAAAAAAATTTGAAAAAAATTCACAAAAAAAGATGGCGGCGCCCACGGACCGGCACCGGCCGATCCACTTCAGTGACGTCACCAGCGGGTCGCTACCAGTTCGGGCGATCCGGTCCGAACCGGGAGGAACCCACCCCTGATTACACATGAGGGTGCACAGTAGAGCTCTGTAATTATGGCAAGAAGGGCATTTGGCCAACAGGTGCTCTAAAGGCTCCCAATCAGGCTTGTCAGGAATTGGGATGGTTCCATCTCCAGAGGTTCCAAAGCTGCAGTAACCAGAGGTTCAGCAGAATCCAGACCTGCAGAGCTGCATAGGGACATTTAGCCATTCCTGTTACCTTGCAAATCTCATTTTGCACTGGAAGACAGGCTCTAATAGATTTTGGCATTACTGGCAACTTCATTAAATCATCTGTGTACACAAATGTACTCTTCTTACACAGCCTGTCAACTCTCTTGATAGGGTTGAGATGATTTGTGGCCAACTGTCATGTTCAGGTCCTATCGTGGAGAGTAGTAAATCACTGCAACTCACCACCAGGAATCATCACCAGCTCTTTAAGCTCTTCTTCACCTTTCCCTTACATGCTTTAGTATTCCTACGGTAGAAATGGACTGGCTTCACACACACAATCCACATGTTCACTGGAAACACAAAGACATCCTTCAGTGCCCCCTGGATGCAAGACTCATATCCTGCAAGGAGGGGCGGGGAACTCCAATCAATTCAGCAAAAAATAGAACTAATCATCTTTGCCTTCCAAATATGGTAGATTTCTGAGGGGAAGGAGAAACTCAAATCCTGCCTTCCATTGATTCTGTGATATGTATAATCTTATTCCAGGAACATAAATTCCCACATTGCACCCATACTCCAATCGTATTTATGATTCTTATCAATAAATTATTTCAAGCAGCTCTGCTTAAAATAATTTATTAATCAGAATCATAAAAATACACCTGCACTCTTCTCCATCCACTGCCAATGGGGCGACCTTTTTTCTCAAAAATAATTGTTCCCCGAGTACAGTCCTTGATTACAAGATCTTGAATTGTCTAATTGTTAAAGAACCTTCTCATTGCAAATATGAGAAGGTTGTATCTTCAAGAGAGCCTACAAGTTGGACTTCAAGAGAGCTTACAGTGTCATTCATATGAAAGAGAGGCATACTGTAGTCATCCCACAGAAATTGCCTGTCACTACAGGAAGTGTGAATATATAACATTGGCCTTCAGATTTGCAAATAGTCCATCAATCTTTGAGAGATTTATGAGTAATATTTTTCATTATTTCCTGGACAAGTTCTAGCTAGTCTGTTTGGAGGATTTGTTTATGCATTCTGGGTATCCTGCCTTCCATATTGATCATGTTGTTCACAACTCCTCAAAAGCAGTTTCTATGTTATGCTGGAGAAATGTGACTTTAATGTGCCTGTCTAGGATATTATTTCAGATACTGTATTATATTTCCTCTGAAGGAGTTCAAATAGATCTGGGGGAAAGTAAAGTCTATTTTATCTTGGGAGCACCTACGCTATCAAAGGTGTATGGCTTCCTTGGGATTTGCCAGTGTTTACTATAAATTCATTTCTGATTTGTCTGTGTCACTGACTCTCTCTTGCATCGCTGGCTCAACTTGTCCAGAAGGGTATCTCTTTCAGTGAGATTCCAAATGAGCCTTGCATTAACTCAAACAGATATTTGCTTCTTAGCCCCTCATCCATCTTCTCACCTCCGTGTTAGTCAGGCTGATTTCGCCTTGGGAGTTGTACGGCAGCAATCTGCTCTGAGTTTCCAGGCAACTTCCTCCCTTGTGTATTTTTTTCTTCTCAATAGCTGAACAAAGTTCTCATAGTTTTAAGCAGGAAGTTTTCTTTCGGCCATTTGAAAAGGCCTATCAAACCTGGAGCCATTTTCTAGAAATACTTCGCTATACCGTGCTGTAGAAGTTAGAACAAATCACAGGAACCAAGGGTAATTACAGTCTTTTCATAAGCTTACTCAACATCAGTCAGATAGGTTCACAACACATTTCTGGAAGACCTTATTTCGGCTATTGGATGTCACCCATCTCTGCCCATTATTCATAGTTGGGTGGGGAAAGTGGTAAGAAAAATGCCAGCTTGCCATTTCCCCAATGGGCGTTTTTTTTGCCAGAAAGTGGAAGTAAATACCAGAAACCAGCAAAAAAACCCTCACAAATCACACTCATATAACCATGGGACAGAGGTGGGTTCCTCCCGGTTCGGACCGGTTCACCTGAACCGGTAGCGACCCGCTGGTGACGTCACAGTGACGTCACGGATCCGGTTCAGTCGGTGCCAGTCCGTGGGTGCCGCCATCTCATTTTTTGGAAATTTTTTTGGAATTTTTTTTCCTTCTGCGCATGCGCAGAAGCCGAATTTTCGGCACTGCGCATGCATCGCCATCTTGTTTTCGGTCTTTTTTTGGGGGGGGGAATTTTTCGGATTTTTCAGCACTGCGCATGTGCCCACGAGACGCGGCCACGTGGCACGGGAGGAAGCGAACCGGCAGCGAGATAAGTTAGAACCCACCCCTGCCATGGGATACTGCAAAAAGCCATAAAAGTGAGCTGGTTGCCCAAGCAGCCAAAGTGACTGCCATAAGTAGCTTTTGGGGGGTCCATTATAACTTCTAATAGTCATTAAGAAACCGCTTATAAGTTGAGGATGACCTATAATCCTATGGAAATAGAGGTAGGACTTACTCCTCCCATTCTGAATCTGGTTGTTGGATCCAGGTTGGTTTCTGATCCTTCCAAATATGCACAGGTAGAAAAGGATTATATTGTAGGTGCAGTAGAATTTCTCAGGGAAGGCATGTTGATTATCAACAACCCAAGGTTGCTCAGCTCAAGGCTGAGAAACACAAGGTTAAATATGCTTTAAGGCAATAGGAAAGGCAAGAGAAAGAAGCTCTGTAATTAAATTGCTGCAGATGTGAAAAGTGTCTCCACTTCATGTTGATTAAAGTAGATTCATCCTAGTATACCACAAGGATTATAACTGTTCTCTGTCAAGTGTCTGAGAGGCCTTGGCCCAGTTTGGTGGGGGTTCTTGGCATCAAGGAAATACCAGGGTGTAGGCCAGATTAGAGTAAAAAAAAAAATGCCAGAAGAACACAGTTGCACACCATTTAAGAAAGCTACATGGATGTGTCATGAAGCCATCAGTGGTCAAGGATGACATGAAGATGTTACCTTTTCTATCCTTTGAAACCATACTGTTTATGCCATCTAAAATTGCATGTGCCTATTTACCAGCCACAAACTTTTGCGGTCAAAGAGTATCCCAGTATGTTCAATGACTTGTGTGTGTGTGTGTGTGTGTGTGTGTGTGTGTGTGTGTGTGTGTGTGTGTGTGTGTGTGTATACATACATATACATATATATACACATATACATATATATACACATATACATACATACACATATATAATATAATGTTTAGAATAGCCCAGTTCTGGAGTGAGAGAAGTTCCCTGAGGATGGGCTCCAGCACAAGCCCGAAAACAGCACAAGCCCAAGGATAAACCTATGGTCCTGGTGACCAACTCAGATTGGATCCTGCAATATTTCAGTACCATTGTCTCAAGTAATATTATTAAGCCAAATATTCTGTATATAATTTAGGTGCATTTGATTTTTATTTCCTAAATGAAGAACTTTGTATTTTTCTCTATGCATTTGCATTCATTCATTAATAGTTGATTTTGCTAACCCATTAGAATTGGGGTATTTCTGACTTATAAGTTATTAGCTACCCCATCAAAGTTTGTGCTATCAACAAATCTGATGAGAGGACTGTGCAACAATTCTTTGCGTTTGAAAGAGAAAAGGTATATCTGCCATATACCTATTGGCTGCCCTTTGCAGCTGATACGAGATTCTAGAAAATGATACTTACAGATAAATGAATTGCTCATTGGCATTATACATTCTGTGTGGACCTTGGTACACTCTGAGCTTGCTTGTTTTCCTGCAGATGTTTCATTACCCAACTAGGTAACCTATTCTAGTACTGAGGGTAGTTGGGTAATGAAATATTTGCAAGAAAACCTCCAAGCTCAAAGAGCACCAAGGACTCCACAGTTCAACCCTGAGCTACAAAGATTCTCTATTCTATTGGTACTGTTCATTCTGTAGCATCTTTTTCACTTCACTATTTGAAAAGTAGTTCCCTCACCTCTTCATCCAAGTCATAATAGAAATACTGAAGAAGAGTAGGATCTAGGACTGAATTCTGCAGCATCCTGCCTCTCCCAGCTTAATGAGGAACACTTTTTGAATAAGGTTGTATTCTTATTGTTATATTGTCCAGCCCATACAGTTATTTATTCTGAGAATTGATGATTCCCACAGTTCTTAAAAAAAGCAAAATGGAGGCTTATAAACGTAACCACCTCTGCTACAGACAATTCCTGAGCACCGATCTCTAATTCCATGCCTTCTGAGCATTGGCAAAAATAATAATAATACTGTTTACTGATTTTCATTTTGAAAATTAAATTAGAAAAAGAATGATGTAGTCATAACAATTGGTGAAAATGGTATTGTGAATAATTGTTGTAATTATTTAATATGAAAATATCTGTTATTCATAAACGTGTTTAAATGCTTGTGTTACTTGCCCGCCTGTCACTAAAATGCATAGCATTCGGTGTAGCATAATTTTAGCCAATCGGTGAGTGGGGAATAAGGGATTCAATACAGATAAGATTGAAGTTGCTTTCTAGTTTGTATTTAAAATCTCAGTTTAATCAAGAATTGTTGAACTGAAGTCTCAAGTGGATTTTCGTTAAGTGGAAGTCTCAAAACATATCTAGATTCTGGTTACCCAGAGTTAGTTAACTTTAACATTGAATCGGGATTAAGAGAGGTGCAGAAAGAAAGAAAAAGAAAATAGAAATAGCCCTGTTTGGTCTGGGCAAGCCAAACTGAACATTTTGTTTCTCACAGTGGAGAACTAGATGCTTGTGGATGTTTCCAATCAAAAATTGGAGGAGATCCTCCTCTCCTACTATTGTTGCCATGCATTTGATATTTGGAGATAGCCTTCCCTCAAAGCAGAGCTAACATCAAGACTTCAAGTCAAATGGCTGTCAATAGAGCTTTCTTCCGTGAAAAAGAGCCTTGGTGGTGCAGCGGTTAGAATGCAGTACTGCAGGCTACTTCTGCTGACTGCCGGCTGCCTACAATTTGGCAGATCAAATCTCACCAGGCTCAAAGTTGAGGTGGGTAAAATGAGGACCCAGAATGTTGGGGGCAATGTGCTGACTCTGTAAACCGCTTAGAGAGGGCTGTAAAGCACTGTGAAGCGGTATATAAGTCTAAATGCTATTGTTACTGCTATTTATCCAACCTGCGTTTAAAGCCATCCAGGATAATAGTTATTATCCCATTGTGTGCCAATGAATTCCAATAGTTAATTATATGCTGTAGGAAGAAGCCCTTTCTTTTGCCTCTTCTAAATCTCCTTCCAGTACGCTAGTCCAGTTGTATTTTGAAGGGAGGAACTTGTCTCTGACCATTTACTCCCCATATTGTGCATGATTCATTCACCTTGATCATATCTTCCTTCAGTTGTCTTTTGTCTAGGTAAAGGATCCCAGATATTCTTGTAAAGTAGATGTTTCAGCCCTCTTTTTGTTTTGATGCCCTCTTTGTCACTGTTCTGTTTACTTTTTTTGAATATCTCAGATACAGATATACTATCGGTTTATTCCTATTGGCATTCCATTGGTGACAGTTCCCTTTTCCTTGCCTTCACAGCCGTCGCACACCAATTCTACAATTTCAATAAGCTATCTACTGTTTCACCAAGATTGTTTTTCCTGAATGATTATAGATAACCCAGTCCCCATGTATATATGTGAAGTTAAGATTCCCCCCCCCAATGAAATCACTTTACACTTACATAAATTGAACTGCTTATGCCATTGAGATGAATGTTCATCTAGAATATAGAATAACAGAGTTGGAAGGGACCTTGGAGGTCTTCT
>QLTV01003646.1:2475256-2504906 GCA_003457575.1 Thermophis baileyi
GCTTTTTTGGCAGCTGCTGCACACTGCTGGCTCATATTTAAATGGTTGTCCACTAGGACTCCAAGATCTAATTCAAGAGATCCATCTGGAACTCTTCACATTTCGTTTTTCACCACCCTGAATACTATGATGTCATCTGCAGATTTGGCCAGCTCAGTGTTAGTCTCCATATCATGATCATTTATGGACATAGATCTTTGAGAAACTCTACTTCTTGTTTCCTTCCTTTCTCTGAGAAAATTTCCCCTCTATTTTGATTCTTTGAGCTTTTTAAACCGATTACCACTCAGTGAAAGGAAGGTTTCTATTACTCTGTTCCAATTTCAAGACAGGGTTGGCTATCTGTTCCTATCTTATATAGCAAAGGCAGCTGCAAATCCAAAATCCTTCATGGTAGCCTTCTTGTCTTCTTTCAGTATCCCTTTCATTCTTCATTGTCTGGTGGCCCAATCACCCTCTATGGCTATTTTGTTTTGTTTTTTTGGGCAGGGCTGTGTATTGTTTTGAACATATGTTTAAAAGCTTCTGATTGTTTTCCTTAATGGCTTTTTGACTTAGGTTCTTTTTCTATGTATCTTTTTACCATCTGCACAATATTTCTGCCAGGACTTCTGTTCCGTTTTATTCTCCTCATTAGGACAGGCTTCTCATTTCCTGCAGGAAGCCTTCATAACTTTTACAGCTTCCCAGCTACTACTAAAAAAGGCATGCTGGCCTCTTCCTAGATTTGATTGGCCCATTCTGATACTGTACTATATATTCCAGTGGAGTCTCAAAAACTGAGGAACCATGTGAAGATACTGTGAAGAAATTTACCCTCTTGACTTCATTTTTCAGATTCTTTCCCCAGCCTCCTCATTTTTGGAGGTTTCTATTTTTTACAAGAGAAAAAAAGGACAATGAAACTTCCTAATTCCACTTATGTAGATTAACAGCTATTGAATGTGATTTGCAGATATAATGTGCAGTGATGGTTTTACAAGCTGGACGGATGCCGTAAAGTCACATGCTTCTCACCATTACTGTGGGTTCACGGCCTCTCTCTTGTAGACTGTCAGCACGTAACCTCTGCATAATTAAAATGCTTTGTTCAGTTCTTTCAATAAAGCTTTCCATGCTCTTCTTCTTAAATTAATGTAAGGAAGTTATGGTTCTCAGCCATATTTCATCAACATCCATCTCTTCAGATATATTACATAGAATAATATAGAATATAGAAGGCGTAGAGAAGGACATGCAAAGAAAAGGGAGATAGGAGAGTGCAGGGCAACGTTCCTCTTATTTTTTGGATAACTCCACCAAAGTCAACCCAAGTGCCCAACTGTTTTTCCTACGGGTCATAAGCTTTTCAAAGACAATATTTCTTGAGTCTCAAAGGTGAACTACAATTACTAATACAGCCACTCCTCCCTCTACACTGGCCCATGATGTAGCTGCAATATGAGTGATATGAATCCTGATGGCCAATGAAAGGATCACTTTAGCAATGCTGGAGAAGGGCTTTGAATGATAAAAATGACAGTGTACACCAAGGGTGTCCAACCTTGGCAACCTTAATACTTGTGGACTTCAACTCCCAGAATTCCACAGCCAGCTATGCTTGAAGTCCAACAAGTTTTAAAGTTGCCAAGATTGGATGCCCCGATATACCCTATTGACCTTGGGGATGTGGTCAGGGGGACCCTTCACTACACCTCATTATCTGATATTCTCAGGGACCATGGATTTAGAATTTTTCAAGAGCATCTGAAAGCCTGAATCATGGATTTCTATCTTAAAATAACTATTGGGGGGGAGGGGGATGTGATTTTTATCAGTAGCCTATTAGTGCCATCTAGCGTTCGCCATTAAGATGTATTTATTTCTGTCACTTAAGAGTGTGGGGAAAGATTCTGCCTGTATGATTCAGAGATTCAGCAGTTAGTTTCACAAACATGGCATATTCTTTCACCTGACTTCCCCTTAGAACTGGTATATATTTACACTTGGGTTTTCCTCATAAATTTATGATTGCTGAGTTATGATCTCTATTCTGGCCATTCCTTAATATTAGAAATAATTTGATGTGGTTGCAGTGATTTCTTCTTCAGCTGAAACTGGTTGCAGTGATTTCTTCCTCCGCTGAAAATCCTGTATGATGATCTATACTCCCACATTTATAATCATTATAAAATATAGACTTCCATGAGGTGCTTCACACCTATTGGGCTACAGCTAACAGAATACCTTACTAATAAGTGCAAAGGAATTCTGGGAAATTAGTCTCAGTTTGGAAAAAGCTGTCATAGTATTACTTTTGCAGTGACTCAAGTGGTGGATTAGCCTCACTACTACATAGAGGAACGCATAGTTACTGCAGGTTAGATGCATGGACAATCATTTTTGAATTATGACTTTTAGGATCCAGAGGAAATGTCAACTTGCAGGAACTAGAAAACGTGCCTTCTCTGCTCTCTTCTCTCCTCTGAGAGGAATCTCAGAGTTGAGGATTACCCCAGCCCTGCTGGCCTTCTGTAGAACCTTGAAATCCTGGGTTTGTACCAAACCTGAGGCCCTTAAGGCGTGAAGGACCCTGCTTTCTGGCTACATTGACATCTATGGTGACATTTTTTTTCTTGACTGCCAGATATATATTTAATTTGTATTGTATTGTAACTGTTTTATAATTGTTCGCTGCTCAGAATCACTTGCTTGAGATGGGCAACTATAGAAATTGAATGAATGGAGGATGGATGGATGGATGGATGGATGGATGGATGGATGGATAGAAGATAGATAGATAGATAGATAGATAGATAGATAGATAGATAGATAGATAGATAGATAGATAGATAGATAGATAGATAGATAGATGATAGAGCAATATGTGCCTTTCAGATTCAATTGTCAGGCAATTTGTTGTTAAACCTGAGAAAGAGAAATATGCATGTAGATTTCTTGCCTGACACATAAATTGATATCCAAATTTAAGAGGTCATAAGGAGTGTTTCATTCTGAAAATATACTCAGGCAGCAATATTCATAGTACTTTGGTTAAACAGACATTGCAGGGTTGATAATGTTGTTGTAAATGCATTTTGTTAAAAGAATGTAAGGCTATTATGTCATCTTAGTGATTCTGATTATTTTATTTATGCCTGGTCCACTGGATCTGCATTAATTATATTTTCTCTTGCTGCGATATAAAATAAAAACTTCAAAAACAAAAGCATGATCAGAAGAGTTTACTTTAAGCAGCTCTCTTCAAATTCCTCTTTGGTAATTCTTGAGGCAATAGAGATACAAGCATCCCAGAAACTGCATGACTGAAATTCTAGATTTAGATGTTTACAAGTTTATATTGTCATTATGTCACAATAACTGTACGTATGTACATACCCGACTGCATACAATTCAAGATCAAGTCTGACTGCAAAATTATTTTTTTATACAATTCTCTGGCAACTGTTGCCTCATCTCATATCCTGACAGCATATCATGTTTTTTCTTTTTCTCCTTTTGTCTAGTTTGCAGTACCCCTCCTGTCAATATGAAAGTGAAACTCGTTAACAGAACAGCCTTGCTGGTGACCTGGAATCAACCAGAGATTATCTATCATCCACCCATTATGAACTATATGATTTCCTACAGTTGGAGTAAAAATGAAGATGAAAAGGAGAAGACATTCACTAAGGACAGTGACAAGGACCTGGTAAAGCTACAGCCGTCTGACATTGCCATTAGTGTTAAGATAACCTCACTTTCTCTGTCCTCAGTTGAAATTATGGATATAAAATGTCTAGGGGCTTGAGCTGATTTTCAAATTTGCACTGAGTTCTGTTAACAACATGGATGGCAATGAGATCTGAACTCCATTTCATAATAAGAAACCACCTTAATCTCATTCTTTCTGTGAATGGTTTAGAGTACAGAGTACTTCTTCTTCTTCTTCATGTGCCATATCCGTCATCGGACGTTGGCGATCATGTTGGCAATCCTATTTTTAGTACTGCAGAGTACTATATATCGGGAAAGTTCAAAAACGTTGCCCCCTAGGAATCCAATTTGGATGGTTGTACTAAAGTCAATGTTTTCGTCCTACACTTTATCTGGAATGCCCATCTGAGATTTCCTTAAAGGGAAACTAATGGTCTTACAAATTATTGGCAGTACCCTGGGACTGTTCATGCTAACAGGGTTAAGTTTTCAGAATCATCTGCAGCTAGGACCTGGAAGGAATTGGCTTTACAGGAAGCCTATTCTTTGCTTTCTGAGCATAGTGATTGTCTAATGAAGAAGCTGCTAAGATTTAACAAGAAACGTCAGCACAACTCATGGAAATCCACATGTAGGTTTGAATATCAACCCAGAGACAAGCAACAATTACCAAAGTCCTTAAAATTCCACATGTAAAAAAGGAGAATGACACATTCCATTTTGTGAGGGCTCAGTTTATTATTAATCAAAGATAGTCTCTGGAATAATGTAATCAGTCGTTGTACTGTATGCGCACATAAAAATGCAGCCACAGTGAAGTTAAATTCCTAATGATAGTTATCTTTTTCTCCTTTGCAAATACATCCTCCTTGGGTGCCATTCAATCAGTTTTAGAATAATATGTCTCTTATTCTTTCTTAGATTAAGGCTCTTTTATACTTAATTTTTCATTTATGCTTTCAATTTCCCCCCACTAGAAGTTGTTATCTGGGTCATATGAGGAAATCTAGTGCTTCATGAAATCATAAAGCAATCTTGCCGAAGGAGTTGTAAAGGTTAGGGCTTTATCATTTTAAACTTGTCATTCTTTTCCCCCCTCTTAAGAGAGATGCTTCTTTATCCTTTTAATGAATAATAAAGACAGCGAACATTAATCACGAGAATTATTTAGTCACAAATGCAGGAACATTTTCCAAGGTGTATCCGTGGCCCATTAACAATTCCTTGGGTTCCTTCAGGATTGATTGCTTAGCTGTTAGGAATGCTAGACTAATTGGCATTCAGAAGCCAGGTTTTCCAGCCAAATTCAGTCTGTGGCCAATCCAAATGGACGTTTTTATTTTAACTGGCTGTTTTAGCTGTTACACCATGCATATTTCCTTTCCTGTAACTCCTCTATGTTATTCCCTAAAGATTACTCTTGCACTGGAGAGAAAATCGTGGAGATAAAATAAAAAGTGGGGTGTAGACATTTTCACTCTCTGTGGGCAATCAGGCTACAAGAGAGTGGGAAGACCAATCTCCCAAACTGGGTAGACAAGTCAGTCTTATTCTTCACCTAGTCGGTGTTCATTCTATCTTATCCACTTGCAAATCTGTTTCATCCCACTTTTGCATTAATTTCAGTTTCTTTTAACTCTCATAAATTTTGCATTTAAACACACATTTTTTCAAACAGCTTGTATTTCTCATGGTAATGTACAATTAAGTACATTATCTAAAACATACTCCTTAAATCCATGCTGAGGCATTTTTCCTGAATTACACCAGTCAGAGAACTATAAAATCCAAAAGCGAATTCTTTTGTGGGGTATGCATTAGAACTTTTTCTTCCCCACAAAAACAAAATAATTGTTTCTTTTGGCCAGCAATTTTTTTTTTTTTGCATATGAATTTGAGGATCTTGTAAAAGGACCCTAAATTCTTTTTCAAATAACAGTTTAAAGGAAGAATTTCCTTTCACATTTCCTTTGTCCAGCTCGGCCTTCAGTTATTGGATGGTTCAAAGAAAGCCTATAAAATCAACTACAAGCTTTAGTAGGAAAGAAAGGGATGATAGATAGCCTGTGCATCATGTCATCATTGTGACATCATTACACAAATGAGACAGCTAAACAGGTCAGTGACAGATGTCAGAATCCGAGTACATAACTACATCATTTGGTAGATGAAATCATGATGCATGTGTCAAAATTTTGGTGTCTTGGTTATGGAAGCCTAAGGGACCAGGTAGAATTATCTCTTGGCTGAAATAAACCCAGCCCAGAGAAGGGTCTAATAAACTTGACATCAGTTTGAAATTTTGCACCTTTCCAGATTTTTCTTGTACTACCGGTAGCTTTTGAATCACAGAGGCAAACTATCATAGAAAGGTATTTTGATGCTTTGCATCAAATGATACATAGAGCCAGTATTGGGTAGTAGTCAAAATGTTAGACTAGAAGCAAGGAGACAAAGAGTCCAGTCCCTCAACCATGGAAATCTACTGGTGACTTTGGTCCTGTTATTCTACCTCACAATGCTGTGGTTGTGGTTGGAATAAAATAGAGGAGATGGCATCATGTATGCCTTCTTGCCCTCCTGAATGAAAAGTGGAATATCAATCTAATCATGAATGAAGGCAAATATAAATAAATTATTATAAAACTAATCAGTCCTCATGGCAAAGAGATATAAATCCAGATCAATCTTCCATATAGCCATTCCCCCCCCCCCCAACAACAGTATCAGTTGCATTTCTTCAAACATTTGTAAGCAACTTTGGTGCCTGTAGCACTCTATAAGGAAATAGACCAGTGGCCTTTCAGATGCTACTAAATTAGAACTCCATCACTCGCCATAAGATAATGGCTGCTAAAAATTGTGGTTCAGCAACTTCTGGTGGGGAAGAGAAATTTAGAATTTGATGCCACTATCAATGTCTCCTACAGGTATCCAGTATTCAGATCTAAAGCAGGCATAGTGTTTTGGATCTTGAGTGGGCATCTTTCCTGTTAGAGCCATATCTTTTCTTTTCTTTTCTTCTCCCCCCCCACCCCCGCTCAGTATCTACAAGGACTTAGGAAAGTAGCAGATTGAGTTCAGCAAGCATTAAGAAAAGAGTGACAGGGTGGATGCACTCTGTCACCATCTCTGTAATGCTTCTTGGTTTCAAATGCAGATTCTCCTAAGAACATGCAGCTATGCGCATCCAAGAGAAAGTATGACTCCTTCAAGAAAGTGCCTATAGGATTTTGAAGCTGGCCATGCCAGATCCAGGGTATTTTTTGCCAGCTTCAGATTCTGCTAGCAACTAAATAATGCACATCTCTAATATCTTCCAGTAATGACTTAGTCAGTATTCAAATTCCTAATGTAGGAACATACAGTCATAGCTCGGTACTCAACTGCTTTAAAATGCATCAGATTTGATACTCGATGCATTTTGATGTGAAAATTTTGTCCCAGTACTTATCGTTTGTTTGGTATTCGACATGCAAGCTAGATCTTGGTGGTGTTGGCTGCCTTGTGACTTGCTAACCTTTCTGGCCGAAACAAAGGGTCACGTGTTAAGTCATGTGGTTTGTTTGGTACTCATCGTTTTTACTACTCATTGTGCCTCCCAGAACCAATTAACGACGAGTATCGAGGTACCACTGTATATAGGGACAGGTATTTGCTACTGCCTCTTTTTTCATCAGCAGATGCCCTTATAATATTATGAAATCTGGCTAACTTGGCTTGAATCATGATTCAAATAATTTTATCTCCAATTTCATTGGAGGTTGTTTGCTTATTTTACAGAAAGGGTAACGCTTCTTCCTGCCTAAAGTGTGACATTGCATTGATTTTCTCTATCCTTTGGCACTATTCCTTTACTGTGGACTTTCTCTCTATTCAATTAAATTTGCCATTCCCATAAAATGTATTCTAAGTATATTTTTTATGTTTTACAGACTGATCATTCAGCATCCTGTTGGGAGGGATAAAACTGAATAATATCTATTTTTTTTAAACAGAAAGCCATCATTAGCCATGTCTCACCTGACATCCTTTATCTGTTCAGAGTTCAAGCAGTTTGCCGAAATGACATGCGCAGTGATTTTAGCCAGACAATGCTCTTTCAAGGTAACATCCAAATTTCCTATACCTCCGTAACGTTCTCTCAGCCAACAAAAGTATATAGGGCAGGGGTGGGTTCCAACTTACCTCGTTGCCGGTTCGCTCCCTCCCGTGCTGTGTGGGTGTGCCTCATGGGCGCATGCGCGCGCATGCGCAGTAACAAAAAATCTGGAAAAAAACAAACCCAAAGCCAAAAAAAAGATGGCGACCGCATGCACAGTGCCAGAAGTCAGCTTCTGCGCATGCTCAGAAGGGGGGGAGGGGTAAAAAAAATTCAAAAAAAATATGGCGTCCCCCACGGACCGGCACCGACCGATCCGGTTTGGTGACGTCACCAGCGGGCCGCTAGCAGGTCGCTACCAGTTCAGGCGAACTGGTCCGAACCGGGAGGAACCCACACCTGATATAAGTTTGCAAGCAGCTGTAGGATTTAGGAACTGTGCTTACCTCCAACTGTGCTTACATCTACTCAAGGGAAGTAGCAACATAACTTAAAGGGGAAAACTTTGCTTATTTAAGTTATAGTATCACGAGCTCGCAAGATACTGAATTTCCTTCCAAGCTTGGAGTCTCATTGCTACTGAAACAGAAGTGAGCAGTAATCATCATTGTTGGCTACCCATGTACCCTGAGAGTTTGGAGGCAGTGTGCATTTGCAGCCATTGCTTCCTGTGGTTCGGTGGCCTGAGTAAAGATATATTTTTACATTAAATTATCTCTGTGCTTGAGGATCATCTCAGTAGGGAGGAATTCCTTGCTCTGCTTTCCCTAAGCTGTATTTGCATCCTGTATGTGATCTTGCTTAACCACAGCACTACCATTAAGTTAAATACCTTTAGCTATATTAGCCTTTTTATAGCTCAATGTCACTGAGGACTCACGATAGAGGAGATGCTACGTGAATTCTAACAAGCACCGTGTCAGATCCAGGAAGCAGAAAACGTCTAATTTCCCAGGAGATTTATAGAGGGATATGTAACCATCTTGAAAAGGTGCTCCTGGAAGGCAAGGATTTTCTGAACGGTAGAAAGTTGAAAAGCAAAAATCATTAGAAGATTCCATGTATACATTGAAATACCTTGGTGTGCATGGAGGTTTTTGGATCTCATTCAGCAGCCCCCAAAAGAAGCAAGGTTCAAGTTCCCACAGATAGAAAGTACTTTGGGCCACTCATTATCTCTCAGGCCAACTCGCTTCGCCCTGTTACTGTATGAATTATACTATGAGGGAAAGGTACCTCATAGAGGAAAGGTGGATGTAACAAATACATAAATTCTGATTTTTCTTATTATTATTTTTTTCATATGTGACTGAGTGTGAAGCAGACTGCAGAATTGATGTTCCAACTGTTCTTTTACCGAGGACATGAATAGCTTTGATGGATTTTTGTCACATACCAAGTCTATCTAAGTAGTTTAATAGGTTTGAAATAAATGGGCCTGTCATGCTGAAAAACAGGGAACTGTTAGCTTGGAAGAGGAAAGAAGGATTCCTTTGGTACAGAATTACATCAATTAATCCTTGTTCTTTCCTTTGGACTTTCTACCATGTTAAAAATGCACCACAAGAGATTCTTCAGCCCCATTTTTTAATGGGGGCTGGTAGTAATCTAGGGCTAGCACAGCTGCTTTTATTGAGAATTAAAAGTATTTAAATGAGGAAGGATAACTTTTTGATTTCGTGGGTGTTTATGATACTGAAGCCATGGGTAGTCATGCTGGTCAAGGTCGATTGCTCAGTTTTAATTCCAGAAACAGTAGTTTGAAGACCAATCTGGGTCTCCAACAACATCTTCTAGTTACCTAATACCTGTAATTTCTGTTGCTCCCAATAGTCCATTTGTTTGTTTGTTTGTTTGTTTGTTTGTTTGTTTGTTTGTTTGTTTAATCTTGTTTATGTAAAAAAAGCACAGTTGTAATTTGTTTTTGTTTAAAGTTTTAGAATTTATAAATTATGGTTTTGTTTTGTTTTTTGTTTATATGGAAACCTTTTGATGTAGTCCATTATATCCATTATATTGTAAGCATCAAAAGCGTCTCCTATCCAGTTTTACAGCCTGCTTAGTTTAACAAGTAGCATGGTACCATACTCATTAAGATTGCTTTCATGGCACTTATCTAAAATCATCTCACTGTGTGTTTTGTATAGTTAATTGGCACTCATTTAAATAGCAAGGCACCAGTTTATTTTAAAGCTGATTTCCGCAATCTATGGCCTCTTGATCTGTTGGGATTGCAGCTTCCTAAATTCCAAATATATCTAGAGGTTGGGAAAGTCTACTATGGAAATTATATGCTGGTAGAGAAATAAAGGAGGTTAGAATTAACCGGAAGGTGTTTTGGTTGAGGATAAAAATCCAGTTATATGGATTTATGAGTTTTAGAAATGTAAGTATGGGAAAAGCAAACTTTAAAAAAAATATTTCACAGATCTGTTAAGAATCATTTATTTGTACTACTACTGTTGTTCTTCAGTATGAGTAGTTCTAATATTTAACCATCTCAATGGGATTTTTAAAGCTCTGAGACCACCAAGGACCTCACAGTTCAACCTTGAGCTACAAATACACTCTCTTCTCTTGATTTTTAATTTCTTGATCATAGTTTCTAAATTAATGTTTTGTAAATACATTATGGTTTTATAATCAAACCTTCTTTTCTCTTCTCCTCCCTCCCTCCAGATAACACAACTCGAATTTTTGAGGGGACCAGAATAGTAAAAACAGGAGTGGTAAGTGAGATGATTCACTAAAATGATTATAAAGCATTTATAACATCTTCTCCAGCAGGTGGCAGCATAGCGTAATAAATACCACATAAAATGTGGCATCGGAATTTATTAGAATTGTGATTCCAAATTTTTGGATTGGGTGTTCTGAACTATCAACACGGGTTGATTAGGATTAGGTCTGCAAATTCACACATGTTGGAACCAGTGTACTCTGAGTATTAATTAATGTTTTATAAAAAAAATAGTTTTTGTAAGCCAAAGATTGCCCTGAAGAACATTACACTGTGTTCAGGTAATTCTGGGTGGACTAAATTAGCAGGCAGATAATTTGATGACTAATTTTGTTCAGTTCTATTTGAAACCCCAAATTATGCTGAGCTTTTGTGACAAAAAATGTTTGATCTGTCTTGTCCAGTCTCATCCCCTCCAGATGTGTTGAGGATACAGTTCCCCATACTACCACCTATGCTAGCTAGGAATTGCACTCTATCATGTAGAGGTCATCTAGAAGTTTCCTCACATTTCGCTGAAGGAACCAGAGTTATATATTCAATATATCTTCTTCTATGTTCCAAGAGAGTAGAATTAAGCTTGAGAGAAGATAACACAATAACAGGAACCTCTGGAGAATGTGTATGTGTGTATACGTGTATTTATATCTCAGAGGTTATCACATTTAAGTATAAAGCATGTTCATAACATTCCAGTCTAAATTGCTCATCTGATTGATTCTTCTAATTGCTGTTTGGCTTTTAGCACGTTAGTTATTTGTGACTATCCATTCTGTACCAATAGATTGAGCAAATCTAGTCATTAACATACATATTAATTTGTGTAAAAATTAACTTGAACATCTCTAGTAGCGATTTAGTTTTGATATTATCCTACAAGGTCATTACTTAGCTTATCTATTTTGAAATATAATTGTGATAGCATGCTTTCAAGGTACTTACCATGGATTACATAGCCTCATTTAATCACTCTTTTATAAACTCAATTAAGATGGGCAAAGCATTGTGAAAAGATGGATCTTTTCTCATTAAGCTATGTTTATGCCATGATTAGGGACATTGGAATTCCTCCTGTAAGATTAATTTAAATAATTTGAAGGTTTATTCTTATTTAAATTCATCCCAAACTGCCCGTATTGATGCTGTAAATGTATGCAACTCACAGCCAAGCACATATTTCATGCTGGCATAGTGAATAGATAACACTTTGAGAGGCAGTGTTGTAGGACACACTTCCCCTGTCTGGTACTATCCAAATGTACAGGTAGTCCTCGACTTATGACCACAATTGGATCCAGAAAATTCACCGTTAAGTGAGGCACCATGTGACCGCACTCAATTCTATGACATTTTTGTCATGGTCATTAAGTGAATCATTGTGGTCGTTAAGCAGGACATCACTTGACTGTGACATGCAACCTTCCCTACCAGCTTCCCAATTGATTTTACTTTTGGAAGCTGACTGGGAAGGCCCCAGTCGATGACCCACATGACTGCAGGACAACGCGGCCGTTATAAGTGAGAGCTGGTTGCCAAGCACCAGGATTGCAATCACCTGAGCACAACGACACTGCAATGGTCGTAAGGGTGAAGACTGGTCATAAGTCACTTTTTCCAGAGCCATCGTAACTTCAAATGGTCACTAGATGGTCATAAGTTGAGAACTATCTGTAATGGGCCTACAATAGTCAGGGTTTCCAACCGGTCTAGGCCCCAACTTAAACAATAGAGAATTTTCAGTTTGGAGTTACATATATAAATAACTTCTTTATGGTATATAAAGTTATAGCAGTATAGATCGTTGAGTGAAATAGATTTGGAGATCTGTTATAGTTCATGTTAATGATTTTGACGATAACAAACTTAATTTTACTATTCTCCCTCCCCATTCTCTGTTATTTCTTTTTTAAAATCCTGTCTACATGCCATTCTTTTAAAAAGTCAAGGTTTTTCAGTGAATTGCAGTATATTAAATAAAAATAATAATAGAGAATATTCTGCCACAATCTTAATTTGATAGTATAATTCATTTCCTATTTTGGAGCTGCATCAACTTCCTATAGATAATTTAACTCCTCTTTAATTGGGAGCTATGAACACACCAAAATATACACCAAAAATATTTCAGTGAGATCAGTGAAGATCCAAGGCAACTTGAAGAAAACTCTTAAGCTTAATATTACAAACTCCATACCTTTTAAGGAGGCATTTATTCAATTACTGTATCCTAAAAATACTTGCTCGGGAAAAAGAGAAAAACACAATCGATCCCTCCCACACATACTTTATAAACGTATTTTACAAAATGGAACACAAATGGAAACCATCCTATAATAGAAGATAATGCAACATTATGTAATTTAAAAGTTGTTCAGATTTGGCAAAAGATATTCATGTACAATCAATCTAAAATGACAGACTCCCTTAAATACATTCTTTTGACTTCTTTAGATTGCAATTCTGGCTTTATTTCCCTAGAGGTCAACCAGTGAATGTAGCAGGTCTTCAATTGAAGTAAATGTGCTTTGGATGGTGTTCTTAATCTTCTAGATTAAAGTAATTGTATCTGTAATTGGACAGCAGAAGGGCCTCTTTCAAACATAATAAGCAGTTTTATGTCTTCTTGTGTTGTTTGTCTTGTAAATTTTGTCTTGCTGCCAGCTAGCTTTAACTATAACTGTTGAAATATACTTGTCTTATTTAAACAGAATAATGGGCAGAATGGAGTGGTTGGAAAGAAAAAGAGAACAAAAGGAAAAAAGAGCCGAGGTAGCATGTCAGGTACCTCTACTGATGCTCTTTCTGCTGTGTTTTCTTCTCTTGTTCCCCCTCGTGATTTCTTCAAGCCGACAGCTTCTCCAGCACCTTCAGCCGACATGGCTCCCATCAGTTCTGGGTCTTCTACTTGGACTTCCTCAGGCCTCCCCTTTTCTTTTGTCTCCATGGCAACGGGGATGGGGCCTTCCTCTAGTGGGAGCCAGGCTACAGTGGCTTCCGTGGTCACTAGCACCTTACTGGCCGGTCTAGGATTTAGTAGCAGTGGTATTTCTTCTTTCCCTAGTACGGTGTGGCCAACCCGGCTCCCGACCTCTGCCTCGACTAATAAACAGTCGGCCAGGCCAGTGGTGGCTACCACCGAGGCATTGTCTTCTCCAGCACCAGACAGCGATTCTGCTCTCACAAAAGACAATGAAGGAGCTGAGGATGGAGAGAAAGATGAAAAAAGTGAAAGCGAGGATGGTGAAAGAGAGCATGAAGAAGAGAGAGAAAAGGATTCCGAGAAAAAAGAAAAAAGTGGTGTGACCGAAGCTGCTGAAACACAGGATAATAGTGAAGCTACAAACACCACTCTTTCTCCCAACAGAACTATGGAGGAGGGAGGAAATGAAACTATATCTGATCATGAGCAAAGCCAAAATATTGTACCAACAGGTAGGACTCCTGAAAGAGGAGAAGGAGTTACAGAAATAGACACTGAGTTCAATACAGTCAGTTCCACCCAAGTGCCGACACTATTCATTAATGAACAATATACTGGTGAGATCCCAAGAAGACCAGAAACAGCATCAACATCTTTACCAAAAGATAACAGATTTATTACCATTCATCCAGGTGAGTTGTTTTGGTGGAAGTGGGTTGAATTGTTTTCAAATCATTAAAACACAATTAACAAAATTAACACCAATGCTTTTCAACTGTTATCAATTCGGGGGGTTCATATTTTAATTACACTAATTAAGAAATATAGATACCCTGTTTATATTTTGTAATAGAAGCTAATTTCCATACTGTATTCCAAATAGTTCATTTTTATTTCGTATATCCACTGATCAAAATAAAGAGTAATAATAATAAAGGTTGCACATACTTATTTGCTGGTCAGAAAACTCTGAAGCTTTGTATACTTCTTCAGTTTCTCCTAATAAGTTATTTATGTAGCTTAAGCCTTTTCTCATTTCAGGTTTCCTCTTAAATGTATTGTGTCATAAATATAGTGTTATTTCTGTAGGATACAAATGTTCTTTTCACAAAACAGCCTTTGTTTTAGTAATTTCTCTTATTACTAAATAATAGTCTTAAGCTTTTAGAATAACAATGGATAACATATTGCCATTAAGAAAACAATAATAATATTTAAAAATTGAACAATAGTACAGTTGTCCCAAAAAATCGGACGCTACTAAAGGAGTAAAGACCATCCTTTGAATAATAGAATCCAAATTTGTCAAGCGTGAAAGATCACAACCACACGTGAAGTTCTAATTAAACTGATTTATGACTAATAATGCCTATGCACAGCTCAACTAATGGTTAGTGTTATCTTGGCATTAGATAACGGTCAACGGAATTCAAGACTGGTTGAACATAGTCAGTTTGTGGCTACATAGAGACTCTAGACTGATTCCTCTTTTGACGCCTCCCCAAGATTCTGCCATTTTTCCCCCTACAATTAGATGGACAAGTAGACTGGTAAACTGTGAGTGTGTATTAAAGGGGATGTTGAAGTATAGCTTGATTAGAATAAATGAAAAACTTATAATTAAAAGAGGGAAGAGTTCCAAATAAACAAGAAGATTATTGGACCACCACATTGGAAGAGGCAGGCACATTCATGGAAGATCGAATAAATGAGCACACATTCCAGTAGAGAGAAGTTCCCTGAAAATGGGCTCCAGCACGAGTCCAAAAGCTCAGAAGACTAAACCTTTGGTCCCAGTGACTGCCCCAGATTGGATCCTGCAGAATAAATGAGTTCTTAACATTAATCTAAACAAGGAACTGTATTGGAGAGAGGTCCAACACTTGAGCTATTCTTCTTCGGTGATGAATTGTAAGAAATTTTGCTTTTCAAAATAGATTTTGAAGGATGTTCATGAATTTGAAGAAGGACAAATCAAGGAGACCGAATGTTCTTCTAAAAACATTGGGTATGAAAATGACAAGTGGACTTTGGCATCCAAGCACCTTCTTCTGAGTCTTGCTCAAAGACACACACATCCATTTAACTCCAGATAAGATCAAATAATTTGATCAATCTGACTGGAATGCTTGGCTAATTATTAAAAGCCAAAGGTGGATATGGTTAGTAAATACATGATTCCAGGAAAGAGTTTGTATAGTTTTGATTCTGTAGAGCAGAGCATGCTGAATTCCTAGTAATAATTAACTAAAGGCATACTTGAGGATTTATGGTTGAAGTGGCAGCAAGCCAGAATATATGAAAGAAATATATGTGCACTCAAATTACAACTCATTCTTTGTCGCTCTGCATGCAAGTTCTAATGAATGTAAGCAAAATTTGCATCACCGCTAATGAACCTGCAGAGGGCAGAGCAGATTGTTTTGTAATGAACTAATTGCTGCCCCCTCCCCTCTCCTTTCTTGTTAGAGTTTCTACTTATAGCTGGAAGAATGCAAGCTATTTGATGACATTTTAGATCAGGTTTCTCCAAAGTGGTCAACGGTGATCCTCCAGAGTCATTAGGACTATCCCAAGGGGCAGGGGTGAAATCCAAAAATTTTCCCTACCGGTTCTGTGGGCGTGGCTTGGTGGGCATGGCAGGGGAAGGATACTGCAAAATCTTCATTTCCACCCCACTCCAGGAGAAGGATATTGCAAAATCTCCATTCCCACCCCACTCTGGGGCCAGCCAGAGGTGATATTTGCCGGTTTTCTGAACTACTCAAAATTTCTGCTACCGGTTCTCCAGAACCTGTCAGAACCTGCTGAATTTCACCCCTGCCAAGGGGTCAATGATGTTGTTGTTGTTGTTATTATTATTAGTTAAAATAGTATGTGTTAAATTATTTTCATATAATAAATGTTTGGTGGAGTAATGAACTGTCTGAAATTCACCTTCATTCGTATCTGAAATTTCATGAAGGAGTCGATGAGTTGAAGAGTTTGGGCCGTCCTGTTTTTGAATGGTTGAGAATGAGATTCATAAATTTTGAGTAGTGCCCTAGTGCTAAATAATAATTACATGTAAGGCACATTGTAATCACTGCTCCCAAAGACATTGGCATATTTACCATCCTGAGTTTAAGACGATAGATGGGAGGGGGAGAAGCACGCAGAAAAATGTAGTGTCCAAATTAGCACAGGTACCTGGTGAAAACCTCATCTTTCTATTGAATTAATACAGTGTATTTGAAACAGTGCCTGACATACAGCCCTTTGCAGTCTGGTTGTCCTTATGAAAAACTATCACTGTCTTATCACCCTTATTTTTGTTTTATTTATTTATATCCCATCTTTATTATTTTAAGTAATAAGTAATTCAAGGCAGCAAACAACATAATGTTCTTTCCTTCTCCTCTTTTCCCACAACGTCATGAGATGAGTTGGGCTGAGAGAGAGTAGCTGGCCCAAAGTCACCCAACCATCTTTCATGCCTAGGGTAGGACTAGAATTTATAGTCTCCTGGTAATTGGCCCAAATTCACCCAATTGGCTTTCATGCCTAGGGTGGGACTAGAATTTATAGTCTCCTGACTTCTACCCTTAAACACTGTACTAAACATGTTCTTCAGGGTTGTTTTTTTTGAAGACTGCTAAATCTTTAAATTTTAGGATCTGCGGTGAAAAAAATTATATTTTCTACCACCATCAATTACCTAGAAAGCAATTGATTTCAGTATATCCATCAGGTAGCGATGGGTTTTCACATTGAATGTCTAGGGCAGGGGTGTCAAACTCGATTTCATTGAGGGCCGCATCAGGGTTGTGTTTGACCTTAGGGGGCTGGGGTGGGCGTGGCTTGGGTGGGCGTGGCCAGCTCGATGTCACTCGTGTCGGGGGCGCCTGTGATGGCCCGAGTGCTCTGCCAGAGAAAACGGGCTCCCAAGCTCTGTTTTTGGCTGTGATGGCCTCCTGCAACCCTCTGCCAGCGAAAATGGAGCTCGGGAGGGCCGCTCGCATCCCTCCCAAGCTCCATTTTTGCTGGCAGAGGCACCACAGGCTGGTCCTTCACTGTTTCCAGGGTGGCCCCACGGGCCAGATCTAAGCACCCCGCGGGGCGGGTCCGGGCCCCGGGACTTGAGTTTGACACCCCTGGTCTAGGGTCTAGCCTACTCATGTCAGCATGGTATTTAAAATACCGCAGTACAGTATTTAAAATAAGCTGGAGTTTGTGCAAAAAACTTTGGAGATAACCTCATTAGGATAATTAAGCATCTGTGCATGGAGGGGGTCCCCCTCTTCCTCCATATGTGGCAAGATTTATTAAGTTATCATTTCTTGTCATTCTTGAATATTTTTGCAGTGCAGCTTGTAGATGCCAGTTTGCATGTAGGTAAACAAAAGAATCAGACCAGATTTTGCTGGCAGACTGTGTACACATAATATGACACTACAAAGGGGGGAAACGGGATGCCAGTCGAAACAGGAAAAACATACTAAGGTGTACAGGGAAACGAGAGCCATACTCAATAAGCAATAGCTTATTTTATTGCTTCCTTTCATATTACAGAATTGTATGACATACTGCAGTATAATACTACAGTAGTAGAGTAGTATTAACTTTAAAATATCTCGGATTAAATTGAATGGTTTCTGCTGTGATGGAAGCCACCGGATTTTGATCTGTTTCTATTTCACTGTTTATTAATTAGGACACAGAATATCATCTTTGAAGAGGATTCTCGGGGGGGGGATGGATCTACTTGGCTATATTTTGGATCCTAGCAATCTTTCATTTAATGCCTTTTGTCTGTCTTTATTCCCATTGAATTAAGTTTATTTACTGCCCTTGGTTTTGGGGTAACCAGGTATGATTGAGGGAAGTTTTTATTCGAGGAAATATTTTCATGATGGTTTTCTGCATTAAATAAGTGCTCTTCTAAGGGCCATATGGTTGGGGAATAAATCCATGTTTAACTCTGTGAGGGTTAGGTTAGCATGATTAGCTAATCTCTTTTTGATCTTTGTTTATAATGCTAGGGGATCTTTAATGATCTTGGATAATTATCCAAGTTGGTGAAAACTATTGAATCCAGTTTTCTTAGGGATCTAATTGCCATCGAAAAGTTTACTAATTTCACTTGGCTGACAAACAGTTGCCAGTGTTGGCGGGTAAGCAGGGGGTTGGACTAGAAGACCTCCAAGGTCCCTTCCAACTCTGTTATTCTGTTTCTGTTTCTGCTAGGTAGAATGCTCTTGAGGCGTAAACTCTGTCGCTCTGTGTGTGTGTGTATGTGTTTGTGTGTCTACACATACACACAAACGTATATTCATTCTCCTCCATTCTTTTCCTGGGATGAATTCCAAGCCAGCAAAAGGCAAACTGAATTAATGTAGCAGTGACATATGCCATCAAAAAGTGTTTGCATTCCTTAGCAAAACTCTAGTTTCCTCACCCTTTAAAAAATGGGCAAGTTTACAAAAAAAAAAAAAAACCATACAGGATGTTTTTGCTTCTGAATTGCCTTTATTTAAAAATTGAAAATTAAAAGGGCTAGGCTTTTATTACTGTGCAATGTTGTTGGGATGCAGAGAAGTAGAAACATGCAAGCTTTTCTATATATTTTACACATTTTTTAAAAAACAATCTACAACAGGCTGCTTTTTTAGAGGTTTGTCAGTGATGGACCCATGTTGGGAGCTCCAGGAATTTTTTAATACACTTTGTTATAATATCTCTATGGTTGCTAAAATACTTCAGATTTAAAAACAGAACAAAACAAAACAATTGTCACCCTGTCAACTGTCCAGTTGGAGAATCCAGAAAAAGAAACTCCTGGGACCATTTTTTTTACCAAGAGTATAAACTTTACTGAATAAACCACATTGGCCCAGAAGAAGCGAAACCAGCTCTGGGTTTCCCACGCAAAAGCAAGCATAGTTAACTCCCCCTTTCCCTACCGGCCACCCACAGTCCATTACGTCCACCGATCACTTCTGCTCATTTTGTTATGGGAACCTGTCAGCCACACTGGGACACCTGCTCGGTGTGTCCTTGAAATGGAAGCAATGTCTCACGGGAACTGAGAGATGCTTGGATGCCATTTCCCCAACCCTTGTATTCCATTCCACCCCAGAGGTGGGATTCAGCAGGTTCTGACCAGTTCTGGAGAACCGGTAGCGGAAATTTTGAGTAGTTCGGAGAACTGGTAAATACCACCTCTGACTGGCCCCACCCCCATCTATTCTCTGCCTCCCGAGTCCCAGCTGATCGGGAGGAAATGGGGATTTTGCAGTATCCTTCCCCTGCCACGCCCACCAAGCCACGCCCACCAAGCCACACCACGCCCACCAAGCCATGCCCACAGAACCGGTAGTAAAAAAAATTGAATCCCACCACTGTTCCATCCCCCTCCCTTTCATTGCCAGGGTGTGAGCAAAGCAGAATGTAGATGAAAGTGGGAGTCAGTCTTGACACACCCATGCCCACCAATGTAAATGACTTGTTAAGCTTCTCTCTGCCTTTCTTTCAAGATACATGTTTATGGTGTGTGTGTATGTATAGCCAGATAGCCAGGTAGAAATATATACCTAGAAAGAGTTAGGCCTGCATTTCTACAATTACGATTGGAATATTTGGGAGTGCTCCATCTGGAATGCCAGCAAGCAACTTAGGCAACTGTTCTCCACTCTTCTCAAAGATGAAGCTCTCACAACTGAGACCTATAGGCCAGGGATTCCACATCCAGGTGTAAAGGGAAGCTCCCCTCCACACATGTATGCTCCACCATGTTTGCAAAAGAACATCACACATAAATTTGAATGTAGCAGTGCTTCTGCTTTTGCTGCTGCTGCTGCTGAAAATTGGTGACACACTTTCCTGATGTTTTGAAGGATAAGACACATGGAAATGGCAGGAGAGGCCTCAAATTGGTTGGCTATCATTTTAAAGAACAATGAAAACATCTGTTAACAGCCTCTGAAAACAGGGAGGCGGTGTTTCTCTCATCTAAAGAAACCATCTCTTGATTTGACACTATACACTATTACATTATTCCATCTTCTCTTTTTTAAGGAAAGATCATGGAAAAAGTGGTTGGACTACCTGATGGAGAATATTTTATTCCTTTTTATTCAGCATTGAATAGAGGAAATGCAGTTTTTCTGGTCCTATTAGAGATATCAATGGCCTTTGATATCATTGTCCCTAGTATCCCACTGAATCATCTGTGAAGTGTGGGTGATGGGCTATTGTAGTGGTTCCACTCCTTCTTGACTGGGTGGTTCCAGTTTATAAGCCTAGAAAATGAGTTTTCAGACTCTTGACCACTACTATATATGATGCCATAAGGTTTAACTCTTTCCCCCATTTTTAACTTTAATAAGAATCTATTGGGGCAAGTCAGGAATGGGTTTCGAGTGAGGTGTCATCAATATTAAAGATAATCAACTACAGTATATATCTCCAATCCAGGTCAGGCAGCAAATGCAACAGAGGTCCTTACTTGATGTCCCAAGGCAGTAAGGGGACACATGGAACAAAGCTAGTTAAAATTGAATCCCAATAACATGGAGTTGCTATTGTCAAGGAACCATTTGGAGTCCTTCATACAGATTCTTAGCAGAGGGTCTTTTCCCCTGAAGACAGATCTGTGATTTGGGGATTTCATGGATTTACAGACTCTATTAGATTGGCAGGGGTGTCAAACTTGCGGCATCACGTCGTCACGTGACATATCGTGACTTTCCCCCCTTCGCTAAACCGGAGGTGGGGGTGGGCATGGCCAGCACATGATGCATCCGGCCCGCGGGCCGCAAGTTTGACACATCTGAGGTAGAGTCTGAAGCCAGGACAGCTTTTGCCTTACTTTGGCTGGTCTACCAGCTGTGGTCTGTTAGACTGGGAGGCCCTAGTAAAAGTTACTCACACTATTACAGGTTTGGACTATTGCACTGAACTCTATTCAGGGCTGCTTTGAGTATGATCAAAGACATGGTGCTGATGGGAGAAGCCTGCTGCAGAATGGCAACCATATTATAGCTTTACATTGGTTGCTAATGATTTTCTGAGGAAATTTCAAGATGTTTATATTAACCATAAAGCCATATATGGTTTGGGCCCAGCTTACCTGCAGAGTATTCTTCAAATAGAATCTGTTCTTCGTGTTTATTGAACTCAGAAGAGACGTTGTGATCACCTCTACTGAGCATATGTAAAAGAGAGCCACAACCAGACTTTTTCAGAACTAGCCTCTTCCTCCTAGAACAGTGTGTCTTGTCCCGCTGACTTCTAAATGTCCATCAGTTTTTGTCTTTCTCGGTGCAACAAAAAACTGGATTTTTCAGCAGACATTTGTGGATTGAAATTTTTGGCATGAAGATATTTTAATTGTTTTACACCAGGTTTAATGAAGGGTTTTTCATTTATTGTTTTAAATTATTTACTGATATTAACTACCTGGAGTTTATGAAAGAGATCAGGACACAAACATTTTGTGTAAATAAATAAGTAGTTTTTAGCTACTAACTATTAATATAGCTCTTCGTTGCCACCTAAAGTGAATCCAGGGATTTAGGTGACATGCATACATACAAATAAATAAATGTCTTTAAAGTGAGAGTCCACTAAACTTAGTATTTTGTTTCCATCATATGGAATATTCTAAGGCTATTTTCTAAATGTAGAGACTTTATTCATTCTTAATCATTTAAACTCCGCTATTTAGCAGAAGGTAGAAAAATATTGAGTGGGTCACGAATTTCCAACGCTGTTCTCCTACTCATCCATATTTAAAACATATATTTCATTCTACTGAGTGAAATGAATGAATGAATGTATTTACCACATTAAGACATTTGGAACATTTCAGATTTCAAGCTTGAATAGCAATGTTGCTACATTTTTATAATTCAAAAACCATAAAAGATTTATCATACATTCATAAAATCATACTTTTTAAAAACTACTCAGTGCCTTAATTACTTATAGCCTTAATCAAAATGGTTCTTTTTAACAATTGGATAAATTTCCGTAATGATGATGTAAACCACCCAGAGTCACTTAGGTGGAATGGGCAGTATAGAAATTTAATAAATAAATTTCTGTGACTAAGGAATATAAACTCACTCAAGTCTGACATCTTCTAGTTGTTTTAAAATCAAGTCACCTTGATCTCAGACATTACAGCTAATAATAAGAGAATGTACAGCAAAACATTTGGAGTGTATTATAGCGTCTATTTCTGGTCTACTCTTCCTTAAGGTGCCTTCATATTTTTACCTGCTGGGACATTTAAGAAAATTATCAGTAATTAAGGTTTCAAGTTGTATTGCTTTGGACCAGATGTTGTCTTTAGTTTGTGCAAATAAACAGAGTATATTACAAACACCAGTCTGTGCTACAGATGATAAATAGACTTTTGGGAATGACTAATGTAATTATAAAGTGAACAAATTGTGAGCTAACTTGAATTATAGGAATAAAGGTAAAGATCACAGTAATGATATTTGGAAGACTCTTCACAATGGTTTGCCTACCATTATTCAACCCATAAAACATTGCTTAATCCTTTAATCTGCAGGGCTTTTTAAGACATCACTTTCTCCATTATTAGGTATTGTCTGCTAATGGCTAATATCTCCTTCATTTGTCTCTTCCATATTCTAGTCATCATCTCATCAAATCCTATTCTCCTGCATATTTTGTATTGCTTTTTAAACTTAGGGCATGTTTATAGCAGGAAATATGTGGATTCTGTTTGAAATTATATTGCCGACAATGTAATTAGTACAAAAATCAGGTTTCTGGCCTGGTGTCATAAAGTAAACTCTTTACTAGCACAACTGTTTTAATCTGAACTATTTATGCAAATCATCCTCTCTTCCAAATTCATTGCTTATATGACTATGTTCAATATTTACTTTGATTTTAACTATACCAGAGTAATAGTTCATTTTTATTTTAAGGACCTTCTAATAAGGTCCTAATAAGAAAAACAATATTGCATTTAATTTCAGCCTGGATGATGATAATAAGGAGGATGATAAAGTTACTTATATCCTATGCTCTTTTTGTCTTGCCGACAATTGATAATCTCCCAGCACTGTCTTTTCTTCCCGCCTAACCTATGACCTTTGGATAAAAAGGCCCTAATAGGTACACTTCCTTCCATTGGCCAGGAGACACTAAAACCACAGTCTTGCTTAGCAGAGTTACTGTGGTCATTGTATTGAAGATTGTGGCCATGAAGACTCTACTGTGTATTTTCTCATAATCACATTCTTTTTCCACCTAAACCTGTCTTGCAAAGCTGACTAACATTCTCCCTGATGTTTCTTACCAAATCATCCACTCAAAATCATCTGACTTCAGAAAGCTTTGTCATTTTTAATTCAATATGTTGTTTTCTTTTCACTGATTTTAATATTGTACAGGTAGTCTTCAACTTACGACCGCAATGGAGCCCAAAATGTATGTTGCTAAGTGAGGCATTTATTAAGTGAGTTTTGTCCCATTTTATGATCTTTCTTGCCACAGTTGTTAAGTGAACCATTGCAGTTGTTAAGCTGGTAACATGACTACCAAGTGCATCTGGCTTCCCATTGCTTGTCAGAAGGTCACAAAAGGTGATTGCATGACCCCTGCAACTGTCATAAATATGGGTCAGTTGTCAAGTGTCTGACTTTTGATCACGTAGCAATAGCAATAGCACTTAGACTTATATACCGCTTTATAGTGCTTTACAGCCCTCTCTAAGCGGTTCACAGCATATTGCCCCCAACAATCTGGGTCCTCATTTTACCCACCTCGGAAGGATGGAAGGCTGAGTCAACCTTGAGCCGGTGAGATTTGAACCGCCGAACTGCAGCTAGCAGTCAGCTGAAGTAGCCTGCAGTGCTGCACTCTAACCACTGTGCCACCTCGGCTCACGTAACCACGGGGATGTGGCAATGGTTATAAGTGTGGAAAACTGCCATAAGTCACTTTTTTCAGTGCCGTTCTAACATTGAACGGAGTCTAAATGCACTGTTGTAAGTCAAGGACTACCTGTATTAATTTTAATTATTGTCTGCTCTGAGTAGCAATTACATGATTTTTATTATTATAAAAGCATTATTATATGATAAGCAGATGACAATGTTGTTTTCTGTTTCTGCTCAGTCTGTATTTCCTTCTTTTCATAAATGAACAACTATATTTCTCTGCTAAGATTTGCTGGGTGTGAAAACAAAATCAAAAAACACAAGCGGTCACGGGATAGGATTTCACAATAGAATTAACTAAAGTTTCAATAAAGTTTCATATGTAGGTAAAGCTCTGTAAACTTAAGAAAGTGAGGTGGGCATCTTGGTTTAAGGTAAAGTCCAACCGAGCCCATGGCTTGTGATTTTATGTTGTATGCATTCCCATGCGTACAAAGGGGCATATTTTAGTATATGTGTTGCATTATAGCGGTTACTTCTAACATAAAAATGTGCTCTTGTGCCTTATTGATTCTCCAGGTAAAATGAAATTTGATTTGGGGGGGGGGGGTTCTGCATCTCAGAATGCGAAATTAGTCTTCAAATTAACTTCACTGCCATACTAATGAAGAGATGTAGAGGATTCGCAAAAGTGATTGCTGTGGATATTGCTGTTCTTCTCGTTGTTCCTCATACTTTCCTCTCTCACTGTTTCTTTATTATGTCCTTCTTTTGAACCATCTAGTGGAGTGAAAAGAGGGTTTGTCCTGGAATTGAGGTTGGTTGGTTTAAATACCAGGTCACTTGATCAACTTGCTGGCAAATGTGGACAGGCAGGAGGCTGCATTTTTGCATCAGGTGCCCCAGCTGAAATTATTACGCTGTATCTTGTAAATACATTTATGCCCTCCCCATGTTCCCTGTGATATCAATTTCATAAGATAAAAATTTGCAAATCACTGAATGCCATATTAACATTCAATGTGATACATATTTATTAAGATTTAAAGTGGAAGGTAAACTGGTCTTATATATGCATAGATCAGTGTATATATAATATATGAAGTTTCTTATCCTTAAAGAGGTGCCTTATTGGCTGAAAACACCAAGATATTAAGCCAGCAGTTCTCAACCTGTGGGTCGTGACCCCTTTGGGGGTCGAACGACCCTTTCACAGGGGTCGCCTAAGCGCGCGCTAGCCCACCATCTTGGTGCCACGCCCCCTTTGTCACCTCATTGTGCGTGGGGAGGGGGCGGGGAGGGGGTCGCGGTGGCGGGGAGGGGGTCGCGGCATTAGGAAGGTTGAGAACCACTGTATTAAGCAGTACATTTGTGGCTGCAAAACCAATTCATCTAATGAGGCTGGAGGAGAAAGCCCATTGATAAATACTATAGACTTTTCTCCTAGTTCTTACAGGTTTCTTGGCAATATTTCCAGATGTGGCTTCTCCTTGCCTTCTTTCCAAGGCTGAAAGAGAAGGGCTAACCCAAGGTCACCCAACTGTAGTAAAAATGGCTGTAAAATCAGATCCGTTCACGTGCTGACTTGCTTTACAATTGCTTTGACTTACAACAGAAATTCCAGTCCGAATTGTAGTTGTGAGTCAATTACTACCTGTATGTTTGTTTGTTTGTTTGTTTGCTTAAGCACAAAATGATGGCTTCGGTGCTTTTGCTAACAAATTTAAGACATTCCAATTGCACTGAAGGACAGTTTATGCAAAACAGTGTTACATTTTTATCCATGCCAAGAACTGTGGGAATGAGTCATTGCCAAGCAGTGCCTTTCTGTCGGTGAAATGTTAGCACCAGTGAATCAGATCCTTCCCACTTGCAAAATTTTGAAGAAGCCCCTTTGGAGCAGGCCTTCAAAAACCTCCAGACCAGGGACAGTTTCTTCATTGTGGGGAAGTTTTAAGAAGCAAAACAGGTCACACCTCATAACGCCTCTGCCTGTTTTCCAGTGAGGTTTTCCTTGAAAGTTTGTGTTCACCATAAATTCCAGATTTTACAGAACACTCATCTGAACATTTTGCAATCTCTCTTTGATCTGTAGGACAAAGTAGATGTTTTAAATGTCATCTATCCTCTTTTGCCTATGTTGGTTTAAGGGTGTATCCTCAGCCACAAGGAAATGTACAAGCCATAAATCTGTGGGAATTCCTCACTAAATGGATAGCCAGTTCAGCTTCACTTCTGGGCTGCGAATAGAATGGCAATAAGTTAGTGTTGTTTACTTATCACAATTTGTTCATAATGACCTATTTTGTTGTTGCTGTTTGCTTTATTGTACAGCAGACAAGAATATTTCCAGCATGACCAACAGACCCACTCGTGGCAAAATGGAATGGATCATTCCTCTCATTGTGGTCTCAGCCTTGACATTTGTGTGCCTAATCCTTCTTATTGCTGTGCTAGTTTACTGGAGGTGAGCCTTTCTAAATAATCTCAATTATACGATGGTAAATGTTTTTGTCACTGTATTCTCTCCAGGCTATTTCCTATTTTGTCATGAGGGGGGGGGGAAACCTTTGACAATCAGCTATTTATTTACAGCTCAACAATTTTATGTCATGAAAACGATGCATGAGAAAGGCATCTCCTTTCTATGTAGAGGACTCCAATATCAAGAAATTCTGAGGAAGTCCTCCATTACCTGAGACCAGTAATTCCAAATCTTGCTTCTTGGATTTGTTAGGCTTCAGCTTCCATCATTGCTGAATAACAGTTGGTGGGTTACAGGAGTTGGGGCTTAACAGTATGGAAGAACATAAAGATGGAGAAAATTTCATTTTAATGCTGCATGTAATTGAGTGGTCCAAGATATCTGGGATCACTGTGAACTATGTTGGCTTTCATTTCATAAGATGACATTATCTACAGCAGTCGTTCTTAACGTGTGGTCTGTGGACCCCTGGGGGACCACGATGTCATCACAGGGAGTTCATGAAGGCTTGAAGAAATGTTATGATTTAAATCTTAAGTTTTGGTGGTCCGTGGCCACTGTCTGAGGCCACAAAAGCTATTTCAAGGGGTCCATGGTGAAGAAAAGGTTGAGAACCACTGATCTGCAACAACATTCATAAGTGGTTTACTCCAGAATAAATGCCAGGTGAGATAACTTTTTAGTTATTTGCAATTGATCTATGACTGTATCACCAAACAATGCAAGAAGTATTGACTGTATTATAACATTGGTAACCATCAGTAAAAAACAACAACCGAGCATTTTAAAATATATAGAATAAATCTAATAACACGACTATCACCCCCTTACTGAATTTCCATGAACAGGAATAGCAGGACATTCCCCCATGGCTATAAAACACAAATGCATCATCACACCCACACCCAGATACACACCTCCTACTCAGCTACTATGGATTTTTACTAAGTTAACTAAAACTAAATGTGATGATTTTAAGACTGGAAAAGGTGGGAGAAGGTATTTAGGACAAAACGAGAAATAAACAATATAGGTGAATGTTACGGAAAATGTGGATTAGGGTTAAGGTTTCTGCTTCCTTTCTGGTTTGATTGTATATCATTTCTCACACATATCTGACACAGTCCCTAAGATCAAAGTTAGCAGTTAAGGCACCAGGCTAGAAATCACAAGATGATGAGTTCTACTCCCGTCTTGGGCATCAAAGCCAACTATGTGCTTTGAGGCAGTGGTGAAATCCAAACTTTTTTACTACTGGTTCTGTGGGTGTGGCTTGGTGGGCGTGGTGTGGCTTTGGTGGGCGTGGCAGGGGAAGGATACTGCAAAATCTCCATTCCCACCCCACTCCTGGGGGAAGGATATTGCAAAAACCCCATTCCCTCCCCACTCCTGGGGGAAGGATATTGCAAAATCTCCATTCCCACCCCACTCTGGGGGCAGCCAGAGGTGATATTTGCCGGTTCTCCGAACTACTCAAAATTTCCGCTACCGGTTCTCCAGAACCTGTCAGAACCTGCTGGATTTCACCCCTGCTTTGGGGCCACTCTCTCTCAGCCCAACTCACTCCATAGGGTTATTCTTGTGGGGAAAAGAGAAGGAGGAGAAAGGAGAATTAGGTATGTTCACCGCCTTGAGTTATTTTTAAAAATAACAAAGGCAGGATAAAACATAACTTAAAAATGTTTGCATCCAAATGCTGAGTTGTACTCAGAAATACAAGAACAAGCTTTTTGTATTTTGTATCTTCTCCTCTCCTCTGGTGCAGCCATTTCCTTTAACTGCAGTTTGCCACGATACCCAAACCTTCAACCAATGTTATATCTTGACTAATATCTACTGAAGTTAGCTTTAGTCTCAAAATAGAAGCAAAGGCTTCTGATGTCCTGATGTCTCCAGAAAAGAGATGAAGATGAGTATATGAGTTAAACCCTGCAGCACTTCCTTTTTGTAACTCTCACTCATTCTTTAATATCATGCCTGAATAGTCATTAATATTTGCTGTTTGTTAGCCCAAAGGATAAATTGCAGTCATCTCAAGGCACTCAGAGGTAAATGGTAAGTGCATAAGAATCCATTCTAAGAAAGATCACATTGACATTCATATTTTTTATTACATCGGGTTGTGATTTACATAATGAGCCTGATTTTTCTTTGGTTTCCTTTTCTTCCTTTTGAGAAAGATCAGTAGTAAGCATCTATTTTAAATGACGGGGTGGGTTTTTTTTATGGTTCTGTGGTTTTATTCTTCTCGTGAGCTGCTCAGAGTTGCCACCCAGATCTTTTAAATGAATAAATGTTTATTTACTTGTATTATTTTAGACTTGAGTTAGGAGGTCACAGGCAAAAATGTGACATAAAAGGCAACATGTAAAGTAATGAAGGTGAGTTGAGGTGAACATTTTGCCTCTCAAAAGGAAGCACCACCATCAAGAGGAGCCCTAACCCCATCATAATTGTAAACAAGAACAGTTCTTGGTGTGGATATAACTGGCAGATAAATATACAGTATATGTAGAATTCTTTATTGGCCAAGTGTGATTGGACACACAAGGAATTTGTCTTTGGTGCATATGCTCTCAGTGTACATAAAAAGACAAGATACATTTGTCAAGAATCATGAGGTACAACACTTAATGATTGTCATAGGGTACAAATAAGCAATCAGGAAACAATCAACATTAATATAAATCGTAAGGATACAAGCAACAAGTTACAGTCATACAGTCATAAGTGGGAGGAGATGGGTGATAGGAACGATGAGAAGACTAATAGTAATAGTAATGCAGCCTTAGTGAATAGTTTG